>JBBPBX010001772.1:77492-98038 GCA_038048925.1 Garcialebias charrua | reverse complement strand
AGTTTTTCTTGTTGAAAATTTTCTCTTCTGCGAATGTTATTTTGCCTTAACAATTCAAGCATTTCTGTGAGCAGCTGTAAAGCTTCATCACAATCGTTATCTCCCATCTTTTTGTTTTGATTTTGTTTGATCTCACGTTTTAACTCAAGTTTTTCTTGTTGAAAATTTTCTCTTCTGCGAATGTTATTTTGCCTTAACAATTCAAGCTTTGCTGTGAGCAGCTGTAAAGCTTCATCATAATTGTTATCCCCCATCTTTTTGTTTTGATTTTGTTTGAATCAATAAGACGGTATTTATTATAGTGTATGCAAATAAATGCTTTCTTAGCGGTGAGTTATTTAACTAAAACAGCTTTCTGGGTTTATTCCTGTAATCTATAAACAAGTCTTTTATTCATTCAGTACCTTTTTTTATTTTAGGTTTTACCTTCAATGAAAATGTTGTAAGTTAAAGCCTTTGTGGCCGTATTAACTTAATAGACCTATCTTTTAAAACAATTACTATTAAACCACGCTTAATGTTTTCTGTCTTTCACTCAAACGCCTTCTTAAAGATTTCAAATAAATGCAATGTTCACACTAAAATGTTAGCAGATTTTGTTTTATTTTGCTCCAAGAGAATGTATTTCAGATTCAGTAAAACTGTTTGAGTTGCCGCAGTTATCTGGAGTGAAAAATGTAATTTTGTTTGTTATTTTAAACTTTTTATTTAAAATAAACTGGAGTCATTAATTGTACACAGAAAAACGTTAAAAATGCCATTTTTAACTAAAAGTGTGCAGTTGTGCACACCAATTCTGTTTAAAATTCAGAGATGTGAAGAGCTTCTCCATCATTTTTTTTTTTTAATTGAAAATCAAATAAAAAAAATGCTTTTTTGAGTGTTATTTTAAATCTCTTCAGTATTTAAAATGAGCATAAATTGTTTGTCTGTACCTCTGTTATTCTAAAATTTGTATTTAGAATAAACAGGAGTTATTGTTTGTGTACAGAACAATTTTAAAAGCTGGTCATTCACCATAAAAATGCTGACTTTTTTATGATGTTTTTGAGAAAACTCATCTGTCAACGTCTTTTAACCAACAAGGGGCAGCTTCGAGTCTTAATGTTATCACGAGGAGACTGATTTTTTTATTCAGTATTTAAACTAAAAACAACCTTTTAGAGTTAGTTTCTAGTGTGTCCGTGATAAACGCTCGAACCACGTTCTTGTCAGAGACAAATTTATGTTGTTAGACAGTTTAGATGGCTTCAAATTAGTTTTTTAAACTCTCAGTGAAATCTCCGTTTGTCCTGTGAGAGTGAACTGCTTGTCACCCAAAGTGCACCTGGAAATGACGACACAAATAGGCGGGCCGACGCAGCGCGTCACCAGCTTCCGTTGAGCGAGGCGGAGCTCGCTAAACAGATACATGACGTCAACCAATCAATCATAGCGCTTGTAGTTCATTCCAAGCATTCATGGTGAATGTAGTTTTCTTACATTTGCCCAATGCAGTACCGGAAATGACGACAAAGTGGGTTGGTCGCAACGCGTGCGTTCCCAATTCAGCGAATCAGCGCTTTACAGATACGAGACGTGATTGACAGATCACGACTCTCTTTTTATCCAATCACAGCTCATAAACAAACGTATGACACGTAGCTGTAACGTTAGCTTAGCACAGCAGAGCGCAACTTTATAGACTCTTAAACAACTCAAACGCTTCAAATTAACTTCCCAAAATTCTGAAACGTGGCAATCACATTTAAAACAGGCACAACTTAGCTACGCTTAGTAACCCAGCACTGCAGCTGTTGAACAAACACGGACTCTCTCGGAGCGCGTCAAGGTCGGTTCCGGTCCACTTTTTAATGGAGCAGGAATCGGGTCTGAACAGAACCACTATCCGACACGTTCTAACAGTAATACAGTATGCTTTTTTGACCTGCTCTAACATGTAAAATACAACACACAGTAATCTTGAAGATGTTAAAGTAGCTTTTCAGGCAATTTGACTCGGCGTTCATTTTGCAGTGGGATTGCCTCAGCTTGTGCACAACGTAATCTGGACCGGGGGCCTCATGTATCAAAAACCTGCGTGGATTTCCTACTGAAAAGTGACGTACGGTGAAATCCAGAAAAGTGTCTACGCACAAAAAGATCCAGATTTATCAAACTGTGCGTACACCTGAATCCACGCACATTCCTTTTGTACATCACAATTGACGTGGAACTGAGCGCACGTGAGACACCTCCCCTGACACGCCTACATTTACATATGTTAAACAGATGCAAATTACTTCCTGCATGTGTGAAGGACATGTTTGTTTGATCCCTGCGCGATCAGAAATGATTTCTAGATTCGGGAAAATAATGAATTCAATATAATATGAGTGAGGACAAACATCCTAAGTAAGAATAGTAATAAAATGTGTTCATCATGCAAAGAACGAGTGATTGTCGGTATTTGTGTGCGCGCGCACCCTGCTGTGGTGCGCGAACCGGCTCATTCATTCATTCTGTGTGGAAATATTAACTTTGCGCACGAGTTTATTACCATTATTACTGTAAACACAGAGGAACTTACTTGGATGTTTGCTAGAACATAGATCTTTGTTTATGTAGATGATGTGAAGAAACGTGTCTGTGCGTCTTGGTGGAGACTTTTCATGACATGATGTTGGAGTCTCCAGACGCAGCGCGCGCCCCGCAGCCCTGTGCGCAGTCTGTCTGTGAAGCTTTTGCTCTCCTACAAGTTATATAAGGTGTACTTTCACGTGTCATTTTGGAGAAATCTACAATAAACGCAGATAATGAAACACCTCCAGCTGCCGTGTCGACACCGGTGAGGGTGCGCGCGCGCTCCAAGCGCGACCACTCAGCCTTTGGAATCGATGAGACCATTGGACATGATCCGGCTTTGTGTGGACTGGACTGCACAGTCCCGATCGACCTGCAGCCCCCTCTGTGGAACAGTTTGACCGCTGCTTCTGTATGCACGCGTGATGCACGGCTCCCCAGAGCGCAGCAATAGTGCCAAACTGGAAAATTATTATTTCTGAAAACGGCTGATAAGCCATATCCTAGATCGGAAAACTATATCTGTTTCTAAATAAATGCTCTGCGTGTTACACTATTTATTATAACCTCCAGTAAGGCTGAATGAATCCGTTCCTGTTAAATTTATTTTTGGCACAACGTTGCGCGTCCTTTATTCCACTGCGTCATGTGGATGTAATACTTGTTAATCGTGTGTTTGGAGGGAATATTAATCATTTTCACATCTTGAACTGTTAATAATAATAATAATAATAATAATAATAATAATAATAATAATGAATTCAATTTATAACGCACTTTTCATTAATGGAAATCTCAAAGTGCTACAAGGTGCAACATATTTGAATGTCAATAAGACAAATAATAAAACAATTAAAATCAACAACAGTATCAACTCAGATCAAAAGTAGAATCATGAGGAGTAAAGTATGCTCGGTTGAAAAGAAAGGTCTTCAAGCCGCTCTTAAAGTCAACCACAGACTGTGGGGCTTCAGTTTCTCTGAAACACCTGTAAGTGTCGCCAAAGGAACAAGAACCACAGAAACGTGCGTACGCCTGCTCGGGAGCTTGCGTGGATATGTACCTGGATGCGCATATATTCACGTTCAGTTCAGTTTTGATACATACGGGCTTTTGCGTGGAAAGTGACGTGCGCAATGTTTTTGTGCGCACGCATGGTTGATACATGAGGCCCCGGGTCCTTATCAGAACCACCAGACACTTCCAACACAGCGTGACAGATCCCCACCAAACTACTTATAGCGTTTCAAAAGTTGAACAAATAACAATTTCAGCTTCAAATGTCATTAACTGCAGTCCTGCAATCGTTCTGAACACTTTTCCAGCCAAAATAATTAATCTGTTAGAGTCTAAAACTTGGATCCTAATATGCAAACATGACGTTACAGTTCATGAGAGATCACAGATTTATGAATAATCTTTCAGAAAACTCGTACGAGGCCACCAGATGAAGTAAACATGAGGGAGACCATATATTGTGTCTTTAAACACATATAGTGCCACCCAGATGTAACTAAAGGATTATGAGGAGGTCAATATTAATACTGACCTCTTTACCTTAATTAATTTACTTATTCAGATTGAATAGTAATTTCACGGATTCTTTTCTTTTTCAGTTTACCCAATATTTCTGTGATCTTTATGATGGATAAATAAAACAGAAGCCATAGAGTGACAATGGACACGTTAACTTAGCTTGATATGTCAAAGAGACACTATCATTTATTTAAAATGAATCAACTAAATTAACACCATTACACTTGATTGGCATGATTTCACTTTCTTTCAATTTAATACGTCAGCACATTTAAATTTAACACAACAGACTTCAATACTGGATGTTAAACATATTTAGTCTGAGGGCTCTTTAGCTTAAAATAGTTTCCAGCTTAGAATTGAGGGAAAAAGATAGGAGGAAAGATGGAGAGATGGGTTAAAGGAAATTGTCTTGAGCATGTTACCAAAGTGACACTTCTCATCAGATTTCTGCTAAAATCCAGGTACGTTTGTAAACAGCTCTTTACCTTTCGACGACGAGTCTGATAAAGAGATGACACCAGCCTGTAAGATGCACAGTCCTTCAGGCCCAGTTGTCCGAACTGGTTATTCGTTTACGTTTTCAACGTCTCCTGGGTTCCGCTTGGTCATCAGAAAATATGTCAGCTCCTGGCCTCTGACTTCAAGATAAGCTTATTCCAGGAAGGAATAAACAAAGTTTTGAGCTTACGCTCGTTAGAAATGGATTCATAACAGCATGTTATACAATCCTTAGCTGAATGACTGTCCTTGGCGGGTGACAGGCATTCATTCAGCTCTTTGGGACGTCTCCATGTCTTGAAGTTCCCAGAAACTCTTAGGAACTAACTCGTTCCTTCAAAACTCTGAAGCGTTCACGGAAGCAAACGCTTTTACTCCAAAAATGTTGAGATTAGAACACACTTTCCTCATTGGTCCGTGGGCCAAGAGGAGTGTGAAAACATGAAGTGGAAACTCAAGGTTGACAGCAAGTCTGCTTGGATAACAAAGAGGAATGTTTTGGAAAAGTGTCTGAAAGAGAGGAGACATCTCAACACTACCGAGAGTTTCAGCTGAACTCAACAAAAACAACTCCTGAGCAAGTCAGTCTGACACCTCATTCAACTTTGTCATAGATATTTTGAGTAGACATTTTCATTTGGTCTAGCAACACAGTAATACTACATATTAAAAGAATAACAGCATATAACATATATCATGAAAATGACAAAATGTTATTCTTTTGATTACACTAGAATAAAATTAAAGAAGCCAATAGTCTCTTTTGGTGACTATGTTCTCAGATTTCAACTAATGGAATAATTTGTAGTAAATGTCTTGTTTTACTGAGAGGTCAGTAAAGGTCATCTCTGGAACAGTTCAAACACACACAGGCGTATCAAAGTGGACACGGTCATGCCCACTACAAATAGAACATTCAATAGCGACCCTGAAGCATCAGAGATCCGCCCCCC
Organism: Garcialebias charrua; assembly: GCA_038048925.1. Classification (NCBI taxonomy): domain Eukaryota; kingdom Metazoa; phylum Chordata; class Actinopteri; order Cyprinodontiformes; family Rivulidae; genus Garcialebias; species Garcialebias charrua. The sequence goes on along the minus strand of JBBPBX010001772.1, from coordinate 92,486 downwards.
AAGGCCCGAGGCAGATATAAGGGGGACCGGAGCCCAAGACCCCAAGAAGGACCCTGAGCGCAGAGCCCCCAGGGCCATCCAAACATGACGAGCCACTCATTTATGCTAAAATAAGCTTGTAAACAGATCTAAAGACTTGAAGGATGAAAATTTTGCTCAATTCAATTTCTATGACAAAAAATGGCCGAAAAGGCTAAATATTTCAAAAAGTCAAAGGTGCACCAACACCAGAAGTCATGGCAAGATTGTCCTGAAACAGCTGCACGTTTTGATTCATGATTTGTTGAAGTACGGTAGCACAAAAATTGTGGAACGAGAAAAATGCCAAAAAACCTATGGAAGAAAAATGGATCACAATACTGTAGTGTCAATGCTTCATAAACTTTCACACAAAAAGTTTTTTTATGTAAATTTCCTAAACACTGAAGAAGTGTTTAAATATGTGCTGCCATGATTCCGTTATGAGATATTTCACAATCCACTCTCTTGCCACATTCTCTGAAGTCACCAATGCTGAATGTGTACTGGGAAATAAAGCTGATTAAGAAAGTGGATACTTGTTTATGCCAAAATAGATATAAGCAACTCTCTCTGATGGATCTACTTGCATGGCCAAGATTTTGGAGAAGCTCCACTCATGTGGGCAAAGTTTCAATAATTAACACGCTGCACCACCGTGGAATACTGCACGATGGAAGTTGTTTTAAAAGCTTGTCAGGGTTTGGAAACTCGTGGAGATTTAGTCCCAGACTTCCTGAACCTCTCTCGCAGTTGGGATTAAGGTGCTGTCAGCACAAAGCATCACGGGAGTCTCTGCAAAAGGAACGATTAGAAACACCACCTGAAGGCTGTGTGTCTTCCAGGTTGTGTTTGTGTGGTCCATCACTCGGTTTTGTTTGTCTGGGAAAGAAAAATCACTCAACTTATTTCCTCCTCCTCGTCCAAGTGGGACTTGGTGTTTGATGTGCAGACTTCCTTTGAGCCCTTGCGGGAGATGAAGTTGGATTCTGTTCCTCTTGTTAAATAAGGCACTCGCAGCCAGGATCCAATAGGCATTCCGCTGCCTCCCTCCCCTCCCTCCCTCGTGTAGGAGGGGGATGACTGAGGAACGCTATCTGCCGACTTCAAATGAGCACTGAAGAGGGGGCAGCTTTGTTAAGGAACACTGTGCCTCCTCCACGCTATTCACAATTGTTTTAATTCCTGCTTTGAGCAAAGCTTCGGAGCTTTTAAATCATTAAAGTAGAGCTTCAAGGAAGAGACCAGATTTAGATGATACAGAGTTACTGACACAGAATCTCAAAAGAGTCATATATGTAAAAGTATACGTAAATTTGTTGCTAAATTCAAGAGAAAAATGGGAAGTAAAAAAAAAACAAATAGAACAGGGCGGTGGAGAAACATGGACAGGGCTCGACATTCAAATGTGACTTTAGCTAATTTTCTGCCAGACTGATGAGTTTATGGTTTCAATGGTTTTTCACCTCCTGTCTGATCCCCGAACATGTATACCCGTATTTTCCGGTGTATAGGTCGCACCTTTTTATGTTTTTTCAAGGCCTGCGACCTATATATGGCTTGTTATCACTTTCGGCGAAACACATTTTTAAATCCAGCTCATTTCACAATTACGTTCATTTATTAAGGAAAAGTTCAGCTCAGACACATATTTGCTATAATTTTTATCAAACAAATAATTGTTTTTAAGTGTTAATCTTCTTAAAAGCCTTGCTGTGCGCTCCTGTGGCAGACATTTGCAGCAGAGCTAAACGTAGGTGCGACCTATACACCAGTGCGACCTATCTAGGGATTTTTCCAATCTATTGGTGATAATTGGACAATGTGACCTATACACCAGAAAATATGGTACCTCATTTAAATTCCATACGCTTAACAATTCTGAGCATAAATACATCCATCCATCCATCCATCCATTATCTTTACCTGCTTCTTCCTTTTCAGGTCACGGGGGTCACTGGTGCCCATGTCCAGCAATCAATGTGTGAGAAGCGGAGGACACCCTGGACAGGTCTCACGTCCATCACAGGGACACAGAGAGACAAATGAGACCATGCACATACAGAATGCACCAAAACGGTCAAATGGTGATTCTGTAAACACGACCATTGTATAAGTATTTTCAGACACTTCAGTTGCTTCTGTTAGAAAGACCCACGTAGTGGTTAGGAGCTGTTCACAGATTTTGTTTACAATTTGTTCAAATATCCATAAATTAATCAATGAGACTATCCTGTATAAATAAAGATTGAATGAATCATTCAATATACTGTAACTTCATTGTCCATAACTAGTGGTGGGATGTAACTAAGTACAAATACTTTGTTACTGTACCTAAGTACATTTTTCATGTAACTGTAATTTACTTAAGTAGAATTAAATGTGGGTACTTTTACTTTTACTGCACTACATTTTACATGAAGTATCTGTACTTTCTACTACACTACATTTCTGTAATGCGTTGAGTTACAAGTTACATTCACGTTGCAGCTTTTTGATTTGTCATTAGTTTGAAAGTACTGTAACTGATGTGGAGAGGGGAGTTGGTTCATTGAATAACTTCAAAGTGGACAGGTAACATTAGATCCACTTTCAAATAGAGCTGGACCAATGACATACATGTATATTCTAGTATAAACATCATTGAGCTGGGAGCATCCACAGCACCACTAACACACCCAAAATGGATTCTACCACGGAGATTCAGCCATATGATACACAACACCCATGACCTTATTGAAATATTATTGAATGACTATTGAAAGACTGTTCAGTACAGCAGGACAGATTTTTTTCTCCCAAAAGATCCAGACTGGACTCAAAAAAAAAAACTTTGAAAACCAACTTCTTCTGAACAAGAAATTCTTGCTGCAATATTAAAATGTGTCAGTTCATGGGATGTTAGGAGACAAGAGATGTCTCCAAATGTCTCGACACTCAGGTCCAAGTTTTGAAAATGGTGTCAGGAAGTTAAAATATTGTTCACTGTTGACCCATTACAAGGTTGATTAGACCAGTGTTTTTCAACCTTTTTTGAGCCAAGGCACAGTGTTTTCATTGAAAAAATCCCGAGGCACACCACAAACCAAAATTGTAAACAAAGATACACTGTATCCGCCAATATTAAATATATAGTCATTCTTATCAAAGTGTCTTGAATAGGAATGAAATGAACACTAAATGTATTTTTTATCATGTTTTATATTTCTTATTTCAAATTGCACTTAACATGAAAAATACACCTGAACAGTGCCACAACAATGTGTTCTTAAAATTAAAGAGGATGAAATTGCACTTAACATGCCTTCAAATACACCTGAACAGTGCTACCATTCTCTTTACATTTTACTCACTTGAAACCTGTGCCTGTTTGGATGAACACAAAGCTCACGTTCACAGTTTCTGCCTTCTTCTGATTTCCACTTGGGCCTTCATCTGGGTCAGAATTTTGTCCAGGGACCAGACCGGATTTAGTATTTTTTCTTTTGAAAAAGTTTTCCATCGCTGTTTGTTTGAGAAGATCCTCACTGTTGGTTTGTTTTGCTCACTGCTCACATCACGTTCATGCGCCGCTACTTCTCTTGTTTTAATGTGCGACGCTATGCTCCATACTGCCACCTATCGCTCGGTAAGGAAATTACACCAGTTAATAAAAATTTCATAATTTACTAATTTTACACGGCACACCAGACGATCTCTCGCGGCACACTGGTGTTCCGCGGCACACTGGTTGAAAAACACTGGATTAGACAGTATTTTAACTAGAGTTGATGACAAACTGGAGTTGAAATGATCAGATGTTCCTTTGTTAGGTCTAATGCTCCTTTTTTTAAACAGACAACTTTTACTTAAAAGTGCAGTTAAAATGACACATTGGTTTGTGTTAAATAAAAAATTCAAAGGCATGATCATTCCTATTTCTTATTTTGCTTAAAGCTGCTGTATGTAACTTTTCTAAAAATATATTTTTAACATATTTCTTCACTCTGTCACTATCTCCTGACAGACTGATGTTAGACAGGTAATCTCTGAAAAAAACTATAGTCCTCTGGCTTCTCCCGGTGGTACTACAAGCATTTCTAAAAACCCACAGTGACCCGCCGTTAACCAGCCAATAAAAACAGAGTTTGGTTCATGAACGAGCTTCTCACGCCCATCCCCCGCCTGTCCCAACCCCGCCTGGCCAGTCACGAGACAGGCCATGCTGTGGAGGAGGAGCTAAGGAGGGTGAGTTGCAGGTCAGCCGAGAGCAAGGGGGAGGGACCAGAAAGGTGTCTCTGTTCAAAATTTTTCTGTCCAGCGTTTTCCAGAAACTACATACAGCAGCTTTAATGACATTTAACTCTGCATGTCATCCCTGAAATTCTGATGCACAGAATCACGTCCAAGCGTGAACTGTGTCACAGAGTAAACACAATAAAAACATGTATTATCTGCAGCATTGTTCATTAAAATGGTACAATATTACAACAAATATACATACAGTAGACACACTTCATGATATTGTAGACCATTGCAGCAAGTACTTTTATTTTAATACGTTAAGTATTTTTAAAAGCAAGTACAGTACTTATTTACTTTTACACAAGTAAATACATTAATGTGGTACTGCTACTTTTACTAGAGTACATTTTTGTCTGTTTTGTACTTTTACTTAAGTACAGAGTTTGAGTACTTTCTCCACTGGGGGCCTTGCTCATGGGCCCAGGGTGAGGCAAACGAGCATGGAGACATGGTGTGAGTGTTTCACCTTTTCCACCCCCATTTTTTGATGCTGTCAACCCAGGGAGTCAAACCAGCAACGTTCCAATCACGGGCCCACCTTCTCTAATCTCTGCACCACCACTCCCTCCTTTTTAGCATCCCAATAAGTACCTTTAAAATCTTACCTGTTGTAGACAGCAGGGGTGGCCGGCCAGTAGGGGGCGCAAGGGTGCCGCCCCACTGGAACTTCTGGAGCTATTCACCATTTTACATTGAAGACTTAAAAAAATTAAATAAAAATGAAATAATAAAATAAAAATATTTCAAAATATATGTATATATGTTTTACTCTGTAATGACTTCCTGCAGTTTTTTTTATAAATAAGGTTGTTACCACAAGGGCCCTTATTTCAGCCCCTGCTTTTGACCCCTCCTGCTTGGTCCCCTGCCTGGCTGTGTTCGATAGATTTGAACCAGTGACTCTGACCCTTTTAGAGGATGTGGTCGGCCATATTAAGCCATCAGGTTCCCCTCGTGACCTTGTCCCCCCTCGTCTGTTAAAAGAGGTGTTTTCCAGCATCAGGCAGGTGATCCTTGCTCTTATCAATAGCAATCTGTACTCAGGTGTTGTCCCAATAAGTTTTAAACATGCTGTGGTGCAGCCCCTGCTTATGTCTTGGCAAATTTTAGGCCCATCTCCAAGCTGCCTTTTATTTAAATTTTTTTTAGAAAAAATTGTGTATTCACAAGTGAAATGTTTTCTGGATGAGCACAACATGTTGTCCTTGTTACCACAGTTTTCAAAAATTCTTGAAAAACTATTTGTAAACAGACTAGATCAATTTATAGATAAACAAAATATTCTAAGCAACAGTCAGTATGGGTTTAGATCAAAAAACTCTACATCAATGGCTCTCATGGAATTAATGGAACAAATAACTACTGCTGTCGATCAAAAACAATATTGTATCAGTATTTTTGTTGATTTAAAAAAAGCATTTGATACTATTGATCACACCATTCTCCTTGAAAAACTGAACAAATATGGTATTAGAGGACCAGCATTACAGTGGGTATCTAGCTACTTAAAAGATAGGAAACAATTTGTACAAATAAATGATGTAAGATCTGACCTCTGTAATATCACATGTGGAGTTCCCCAAGGCTCTGTACTTGGACCAAAGCTTTTTATTTTATATGTGAATGACTTGGTAAATGTGTCAGGACTCCTTAAATGTGTACTTTTTGCTGATGATACCACTTTTTTCTGTTTAGGTGAAGATATAGAACAAATGTTGGAATTGATAAAGACAGAATTTGTCAAGATACAAACTTGGTTTAAAATAAATAAATTATCATTAAATCTAGAAAAAACTAATTACATGATATTCGGTAATAAAAAGAAAACTGTTGATGTTCCACTCAAAATTGAGGATGTTGAGATTTGTAGAGTGAGTGAGGTGAAGTTTTTGGGTGTTATCATTGATGACAAACTGACATGGAAACAACACATAAATTCTGTAAGAATAAAAATAGCTAAATCGATTGCAGTACTGTACAAAGTCAGAGACCTATTGAATGATAAAGCTCTGTATTTGTTGTATAACACAATCATTGTTCCACACTTAATCTATTGTATTGATGTTTGGGGGAATGCGTGTAAAACAATCACAAAGCCTATTTTTGTATTACAGAAAAGAGCTGTAAGAATTATCACTAGAAAACATTACCGTCATCCATCAAGTACATTATTTTATCAACTGAAGTTATTGAAGTTCCATGATTTGGTAGACTATAATATTTTATCAGTTATGTATAGGGCTCAAAATAATGCATTACCTTTAAATATCCAAATGCATTTTGTTAAAAGACAAAGTTGTTATAATCTTAAGGGGACAGAGATGTTTGTAAAACCACAATTCAGAACTAGTTTGAAGGGACGTTCTACCTCAATCCAGGGAATTAGATTATGGAATGGCTTGGAGAATGTAGTTAAAAATGCCAAGTCAATGTTTACATTTAAAAAAATGATCAAAACAAATGTGTTAAAAAAATATGAAATAGCGTAATGTGTATTGTATTAGTTAGAAAATTAGAAAGAGTTAGTCATTTTGTACTGTTGGTTGAAGATTATTATTGTTTAATCTGATTGTTGGAAAAAGTTGGTTGAAGATTATTATTGTTTACATGGTTGATTATTGTTGTTTAATCTGATTGTTGGAAGTAAGGGGCAGATATAGTTCAGTTCAGTTCGATATAGTTCGGTTCAGTTCAGGATACAGTTCAAGCTGCTCCTGTTTGTTTTCAAAGCTCTGAATGGACTTGCACCTCTCTACATCTCAGAACTTTTGAAAGCCCATCAGCCCGGCAGAGATTTACGATCTGCCAGTCAACACCTGCTGGAGGTGCCTCGCTCAAGGTACAAACAATGGGGAGACCGGTCATTTTCTGTTGCCGGCCCAAAAGCCTGGAACAGTCTCCCCCTTGAGCTGCGTGCCACCTCTGATCTGACTCTGTTCAAAACCAGACTGAAGACCCACTTGTTCAAAAAAGCTTTCAGTGTGTAACTTTTATTACTTTTGGTATTTTAATATGTAGCATTTTTTATTTCCATTGCCTTTTTATTTCCACTTGTTCAAATAAGCTTCCAGTGTGTAACTTTTATTACTTTTGGTATTTTAATATGTAACATTTTTTATTTCCATCCCAGTGTGTAACTTTTATTACTTTTGGTATTTTAATATGTAACATTTTTTATTTCCATTGCCTTTTTATTTCCACTTGTTCAAAAAAGCTTTCAGTGTGTAACTTTTATTACTTGTGTTATTTTAGTGTTATTTTAGTATGTAGCATTTTTTATTTCCATTGCCTTCTTTTATTGCTGTTGTTTCTTATTCTATTTTCATTGATTTATTGTTCCAGTTTATTCATCTTTTTATCCTGTTAAGCACCTTGGTCAATGCAAGGCATTGTAGGAAGGTGCTATACAAATAAAGTTTATTATTATTATTATTATATAATAAGATTTATTCTTCTTTCTGCTACCTTTCATTTTTTTATATTTTGTACACTATCATTTATGAGATTGTCTTGTATTGTTTCTTTTGTAAAAAAAAAAACGAACAAGTTTAATAAACATAAACATAATGGAGGTTTTTCAGTCTGGCTTCAAAACTCGCCACAGCACAGAATCAGCTCTAGTCAGAGTTTTTAATGATATTCTTATGGCCAATGATTCTGGTGAACATGTGGTTCTTGTCTTGCTCGACCTAACCGCTGCCTTTGACACAGTGGACCATAACGTTTTAATATCACGTTTACAGCACCAAGTGGGTATCTGTGGTACTGCACTGAGCTGGTTTAGGTCCTATCTGGCAGACAGAACCATGTCTGTGAACATAGCTGGTTCTGAATCCTCCACTGCTCCTCTGTGTTTTGGGGTTCCACAGGGCTCCATTTTAGGTCCCCTGCTTTTCTCCCTTTACCTACTTCCATTGGGATCAATCCTCAGAAAGCATGGGATATTTTTTCATTGTTACGCCGATGATAGTCAGATCTATATGCCACTAAAAAAGAAAGATGCCTCCTCAATCAGGCCACTTCTGTTGTGTCTTGAAGACATCAAAGCTTGGATGTCTTTAAACTTTTTAAATTTTAATGAAAAGAAAACAGAAGTGATGGTGTTTGGTCCTAGTGGCTCTTGTGAACCTTGCCCTGTTGATCTGGGCCCTCTGGCACCACATGTAAAGAAAACAGTTTCTAACTTGGGTTTTAAAATGGACAGTGATTTTAAATTAGATTCCCAGATTGGGGCGGTGGTCAAGACCAGTTTTTATCTCCTCAGACAGCTGGCTAACCCCGGCTTTACACTGCACGCGGCTCCGCCCCGCTCCGGTCCGCAGGTCGCAGCTGAACGAGTCCAATTCCCACTGCCTCCGCTCCGCTCAGGTCCGCCTGGATGCGCCGCTCCAAGACACGTGCGAGATCGCGCGATAAATCAAGTGATAAATAAGTAAGTCAGAACAAAACAATTCATTCGGTGGAAAGAAGGAGAACAACTGTAGAGAGACTGCTGCCTTGATCTTCTCTCGTAAATGAGCTACATGGTTTGAGCAACAGGAAGTGATGTTTACATTTCAGAATAAAATACTTTTTTATTTATTTATTTTTGTATTGCGTTATTAGGTGTAGTCATAGTCATAAATATAATAGTTTAGTCATAGAATAGTCATAATTGATAGTTTGACAGCATTTTTGTACAAATAAATCCGTATAGAGCTAGGATTAGTCCGCCCGTGGTGATTTTATTTTGTAAATACGGAAGTTGTGCTCGTTCCTTTTCCTGTTGGTGCGACGTAATCTTCAAAAGTTGACTCCGGCACAGCTCCGTCATCCGGCAGAAATAGAAAAATTTCTAATTTTGACGGACTGCCGTCCGCTCTCCGCAGCTCGCCGCCGCCGTGCGGAGCCAGTGTAAATTCTGTCATTGATTATAATGGGTGCGTATTTGCTGCGGAGGTCGGACCGGAGCGGGGCGGAGCCGTAACGCATGTGGTGTAATTCCGGGGTAAGTTAAAGCCCATTCTCACAAAACAGCAGCTGGAAACCGTAATCCATGCCTTCGTCACCTCTTGGCTGGATTACTGTAACGCTCTTTACCTTGGTGTCAGCCAGTCCTCCCTCAGACGTCTCCAGTTGGTCCAGAACGCTGCTGCTCGGCTTCTAACTGGAGTTCATAAGAGGGAGCACATCACCCCCACTCTGGCTTCACTCCACTGGCTGCCTGTTCATTTTAGAGTTCATTTTAAGATTCTTTTATTTGTTTTTAAAAGTTTAAATGGTCTTGCTCCATCCTACCTCTCTGAGCTGCTTCACCCATACTCTCCTGCTCGGTGCCTCAGATCAGCTGATCAGCTGCTTCTGGAGGTGCCGAGGTCCAAACGGAGGCTCAGAGGGGACAGAGCTTTTTCTGTTGCTGCTCCAAAACTGTGGAACGATCTCCCTCTTCCCGTCAGACAAGCTCCTTCACTGTCCAGTTTTAAAACTCTTTTAAAAACACATTTTTACTCACTGGCTTTTAGCACAGACTGAATTTGTTCTGCACTGTTTTTATTGTTTTTATTGATCTTAATGTTTTAACAACTGTTTTATTTTTATGTGTTTAAATGTTCTTGATTTTATGTACAGCACTTTGTTGCAGCTGTGGTTGTTTTAAAGGGCTCTATAAATAAAGTATTATTATTATAGTTGTGTAGGATAAATATTTTATGGGTTATGTTTGTTTCAAAAAACTTTTCTGATTGGTGACATATTTCCGGTCCTGGGGCGCATGAATCTTATCCATAGACTCTCGTTAAAAATGGCGCATGCACAGTTATTCCACAATGTTACAAATGAATGGGAAGATGCTGGGCGCAGAAATATGCGTCCAGGGCACGTCCAACGTGAGCTGTACCTACCGATCGTGTGCTTCAGGTCTTTTTTNTGGTCTTGGAAATGAGCTGTGCAGTGACTCAAGCAGGCTTGCTGCAGGTAGGCTTTAAATAATTGAAAGCCCTTTATGCCTATTTGCCATTTCTGACTGATATGCCTCTCAACTTTTAGAAGTATCTGTTTGTGAAAAAAAACCTTCAGCTGACTGCAAGTGGGAACTGGTGAGTTAGTTTTCTTTTTTCTTTTTAGGTTTGTGGAGTTAGCATGCTAGCGCTGGCCTCAAGGTTATTGTATTGGATTCTGAGGGCTACATTTATTTGAATTTGCTTATAAACAATGATAAAACATGAATAATTTTATATACTAAATGTCACTGATGGTGTTATACTATTTCTTAACACTGTATTGATCTGGAGAATGAAAACAAAGCCTCTTGCAAGTAACTAACTCCCATTAACATTGAAATATCTAAGGTACATTGAGATGCTGAAATGCTATATATGCTAAGGTGCATTAGGACCTTTAATATAAGGAATATTTAAGAGAACCGGTACTCCAAAAATTTAGCTTGATTCTATATGGTGTAGTGGCAGAGAATCGGATTTGTTATCCGAAGGACCCAGGTTCGAACCCCGGCCACGGCACGCCATCTTGGGGTGTCTATGAGTGCACATCTATTTTCCCAGCTCCCCGGGCGCGACTACGCTGCTCAATGCACCACCTGGTGGTGGTTGGGTTAAATGCAGAAGACCAATTTCGTCTGTCAAGTATGGGAACATACACAGATGACAAATGTGACAAATAAAAAATAATAAAAAAGTTTTTGGAGCCAAGATGGTGTAGTGGCAGGGCTTTCGACTTGGGACCCAAAGGACGTGGGTTCGCGTCCCGGCCACTACACACCTTGGGGTGTCTATGAGTGCACATCTAATTCTCCAGCTCCCCGGGCGCTTTCTATGGCTGCTCACTGCACCACCTGGTGGTGGTTGGGTTAAATGCAGAGACGAATTTCGTCTGTGTATGGGAAACATACGCAGATGACAGGAAAAGACATTATTATATTATTATTATTATTATTATTATATTATGAACTTGTATAATGATAACAGAATGCAATAGAAGTAGTCCAAAAATTGAAAAGTGGAAGCAACCCACTCTCATTCTCTCTTCACACCGATATCTCAAACAAGGTGAAGATGAACCATGTTTTAATAATGATAGTTATATACAAATGGATACACCTGATATATACAAATAAATACATGATCAAACTTACTTTACAATATACAAACATATGCATACTTCTACACATCTTTAAAACAATCAAACAGTTTTTACTGTATATGATGCATTAAAGTATTTTTAAAAGGTAGTTAGGATATGATGCAAAATTCTAGATAAAATATTTGTTCCCATTTATTTACCACTGTACATGACCTATGTGCCTCTGGTGAACTCGGATCATAAAACTTTTAACTCCTTTTGGCAGACTAAGCATGTCTATGGATGAGCTTCATGAGGAATGTGTGACTGCAGCACCTCACCACAGAAGCTCAGGAGACAGTGGCAGTCCAAGGGAACAGCAGGGAGGTGGATCAAGTCTTCAGGCAGCTGACCTCCCCAACATCCAGCTGTTGTATCTTTTGTCTTCATCCCATCTTCCACTGGATTTGTGGACATTATTTTCTCTCATGAAAAATAAGTGGACTGATGTGTGGAACTAATGTTTGTCTGAACTAATTATAAATGAGCTCATTGTCAATCTAAATGATGAAATGTCTTGCTCAGAGTTTTACTCTTAAGCTCTGAAAAACAAACCACTCCTTACTGCAGCACAAGCTCTACACAAATACAAATGGAAGAAACAGGTTGACTCCGCGTGATGGAGCATTGTCCTTTGTAGTTCACAAGTTCTTTTTTTACTACACATGGAAACTCATGGCTTTTGATGCACAATGTGTTTGTTTACGCATTTCCTACAAACTTTATGTTTACACTAAATGCATTATTTCTTATTGTTTTCTGTTAATACTGTTTTAAGCTAAGCAGAACAGAAGAATGTTTAAGAAATATAAATTATTTTAAGAAATATTTTACCTTGGTAATTTTATTTGCACTCAAAATAAATTATTAAACTGTGTAATAATTAACGTTCTATGCATATTTTTATCATTCAAAAACATGCATCCAATTAAATTCAGGTTCATTTCAGAGCGAGCAAAGCAGAGGGGGAAGAAGGGGTGAATCACGCTGGTAGGGGTGAAGGTGATGGGGTCGGCCTGCCCTGCCATAAGGTGTCCCTTGTTTATTTTTTGATATTTTAGATAATGTTTTTTTCTGAGCTGGCAACCCAGTACACAGGGTCCCAGTTAAATCCAAGAAAAGTATAAAATGCAAAAGAAAAACAGTAATAATATCTAAGATATGAACTAAGAAAAACGATAACTAAAAACACACTAAGCACCAGTAGTACAAAAACAATACGCCGAACAATAGGACGAACATGAGTCTGTGTGAGCAGATGAGTATGAATGAACACAGCAGCGTGAAATAAATCAGCAGAATGATGTTATTTATTCAGTGATTATCTAAATTATTAGGATTTTTTTTTGCTTTGTAAAGTTTTAAAGTTTTGTAATTTTGTTTTATTAATAAAATTACAAAACTACTACAGGCATTAACATTCTGCTCACAGACTCATGCTTGTGCTGCTGTTCAGCATATTTTTGTACTACTAGTGCTTAGTGTATATTTAGTTATCAACAAAGTCCATGCTCAGTATCATTTTTAGCTATCAATTTTCTTAGTTCATATCTTGGATCTTATTACAGTTGTTCGTTTACATTTTATTGCTGGATGTAACTGGGACCCTGTGTACATAATTTAGTTCTACCACATGTGGTGCGAACAACATTAAACTCTGACTACTACAAAAAAGAGCAAGAATTATCCATAAGCCAAGGGTTTAGAACCTTTTTTTTTTTTTTACTTTAAAAAAAGTATTTGGACACCCAGATAATAAACCATTGCAATAGTCCAGTCCAGAGCCATATATATATATAGAGAGTTCTGACACTCTTTGATGTCGCCGAAAGGCGGTCAATCGTTCCAAACAACGGCTATGGAAACCTTGTGGAGCTGCGCCCTCTGGCGGCGACGGAGCGCTACTGCAGGCAGAGTCAGACTGTTAAACAGAGCCATGGAACAAATCGCCCCCTCCATGACCCACGTGACTTCCGCATTCCATTCTTACAACGGAACTCTATGGAAGTGTCGCAACTCTCACTTTATATGGCTCTGGTCCAGTCTAGACATGACAAATGCATTAACCAGTTTTTCTGCATCATTTTTAGATGGTTCTAATTTTAGTGATATTATGCAGGTGGAAGAAGGTGGTTCTAGTAACATGTTTAATGTGGGGGATAAAAGACATGTCCTGATCAAAAATAACACCAACATTTTTAATATTAGAGCTGGAGGCCAGATTAATGCCATCCAAGAAGGGAGAAAGACTGGAAAATTCCTCCCTAAGATGCTCAGGTCCAAAAACTAAAACCTCAGTCTTGCCTGTGTTCAGAAACAGAAAATTTAGGGTCATGCAGGTTTTTATGTCTTTAAAACATGCTTGTAGTTTAAGTAGCTGATTGGATTCATTCATGGAAAAATATATTTGTGTATCAAATTTAAAAAGAAGTGTGGGGTTTTTCCTTTTTAGGCAGTACCTTTTTATGACCACTAGATGGCGACCCCATGGGAAAAAATTGACCAGCCACCACTGGTAGACAGGTCTTTGACTAACCTTAGTTTGAAGAGTTAATTGTAAGTAAACAGACCAGACTAATAAGCTAACGGTAATAAGCTAGCTGTTAGCTTATGACTCTGGTCCAAGCTAAAGTATTTCTTCAAGCTGAGGTTGTTCACAAAGCATACTGCGACAAGTAAAAAAAATTCTTCGAAACTGAGGATTTCTTAGTATTGGGTTAAATTCAACAGAATCCAATTTCAAAAGACTTAAACTGCCTTTATAACTCAAGACTTTCTGGGTGATCGCCCAAAAGTAGACACCATTTACTTCCTTCTTTGTTAAAAGAAATGGTCTGCTTGTTCAGAACTATATACAGGTAGTCCCCAACTTACGAGCGCTCTTACTTACGAGGTCCCGGACTTACGAATATGCATCTCATAAAAAATAAAATAAAAAATTAAATTAATGAATACAGTACATGTACAGTACTGTACAGTCACCAAGCACCAGTGTTGGGAATGTTACTTCAAAAAAGTAATTAATTATAGTTACTAGTTACTTCGCCCAAAAAGTAACTGAGTTAGTAACTGAATTACTCACCTATAAAAGTAATTAGTTACCAGGGAAAGTAACTATTGTTTGTTTGGTTGGTTTAAGTTTAGATATATCTACGAATTTTAAGTAGAAATAATTACAGCACCTCAACAGAACATGACTGGTTGACATATGTTACGACCGTATGAGGGCCAAAACACATTTAAAGGACACTGGACACAAGAAAAGGTTTAAATGATATTTATTTAACTAAAACTAAGATTCTCCAGGCGGTCAGGGTCCTCTCAGGCTTCTCCCACCCGTCTGGAGCGCCTTCTCCTGCTCAGCGTCCTTAAAGAAACAAAAATAAATTAAAAAGAGAAAGTTCAAAGGATTGAGGGACAGGTGGGTGCGGCGGAAATGAACAAAACGTCTCCCAGGCCGACCTAATCCTATACAGGACCGTCGTGCCTTCCCAGGTGACGATCTACCTAGCCAAAAATACCTCTAAATAAACAAAAAAGCGATAACTGAACTACCGACACCCACACAGTCAAAAG
>JBBPBX010001772.1:39038-57098 GCA_038048925.1 Garcialebias charrua | reverse complement strand
ATTGAAAAAAGTCAGTATTTAAGTTAAATTAAGAACATATACCTCTTTTGTTGGCCGTTTGCCATGAGTGCGCACGCATGGCTTTCTTTTTTCATTTTTTTTTCATTTTTTTCATTTTATTCATTCATTCATTTTAAAATACAAAAAAATGTTTACAATAAAAAACACAATTAATACACAAATCAAAATGAAAAGAAGCAGAAGAAGAATAAATCTTATAATGTCTGCTCCTTTTTTTCCCAAAATATTTAAATCAAAATATAATATAAAATAAAAGCAATACTAAAAAAAATACGTCAGCTCAAACAGCAGTTTCTTAAAATTAAATTATACATGATCATATATTTTCAAAAAACTAGTTTTAACCCTTCTCTTAAATATACACAGAGATCTGATTTTTTTAAAGTCATCCTCTAAACCATTCCATAAACTTATACCCTGGATTGAAGTACATCTCTCTTTCAAACAGGTTCGAAACCATGGCTTCATAAACAGTTCTATCCCCTTTAAAAAATAATAACTCTCTCTTTTAACAAAGTTAATTTGAATGTTAGAAGGTAATATGTTTTTGTGGGCCTTATACATAAATATTAAAATGTGATAATCGACCAATTCATAGAATTTCAAAATTTTCAATTTACAAAACAATATATGTGATGGATGAGTGTAATCTTTTCTAGTGATAATTCTTATAGCTCTTTTTTGTAAAATAAAGACCGGATTTGTGATTGTCTTACAAGCTTTACCCCAAACTTCAATACAGTAAATCAAATGAGGAAGAATTAATGTATTATATAACAAAAACAGGGCTTTGTCATTAAATAACTCCTTCACTTTATATAGTATTCCAATAGATTTTGAGATTTTTGTTCGTAAGTAATTAATGTGAGTTCTCCATGACAGCTTGTCATCAATGATGACACCTAAAAATTTCACCTCATTGACTTTACTGATCTCAATACCATTTACTTTAAGTGAAAGATCACCATCAGTCTTCACATTACTGAATATCATGTAATTTGTTTTCTCTAAATTCAATGACAGTTTGTTTTGTTGAAACCAATGTTGTATTCTTTCAAATTCTGTCTGTACTATGTTCAACATTGTGTTTATATCTTTTCCTGAATAAAAAAATGTTGTATCATCAGCAAATAAAATACATCCAAAAAGTTCTGATACATTAACTAAGTCATTCACATATAAAGTAAACAACTTAGGTCCTAGTACGGAACCTTGAGGGACTCCACATGTAATGTTACCAAACTTAGATCTTACACCATTAATTTCTACAAACTGTTTCCTATTATTCAAGTAGCTAGATACCCACTGAAGTGCATGACCTCTCAGACCGTATCTTGAGGTAATGAACAACTTTTATGGGGTGACGCAAAAGTATTGCGGGGTAACGCAATAACAATAAGTATAACAAGGTAATGCAAAAGAACTGCGAGGTAACGCAAAAAGTATTGTGAGGTAACGCTAAAGTATTGAAAGGAAATGCAAAAGTATAGTGAGGTAACGCACAAAGTGTTGTGAGGTAACGCACACATTATTATGAGGTAACACACGTTATTGTGAGGTAACGCAAAAGTATTGCAAGGTAATGCACAAAGTATTGCAAGGTAATGCAAAAGTATTGCGAGGTAACGCAATCATATTGCGAGGTAATGCAAAAGTATTGCAAGGTGACACAAATTATTGTGAGGTAATGCAAAGTGTTGTGAGGTAACGCAATAAGTATTACGAGATGAAAAAGTATTGCGAGGTAACGCAATCATATTGCGAGGTAATGCAAAAGTATGGTGAGGTAACACAATCATATTGCGAGGTAATGCAAAAGTATTGCAAGGTGACACAAATTATTGTGAGGTAATGCAAAGTGTTGTGAGGTAACGCAATAAGTATTGCGAGATGAAAAAGTTTTGCAAGGTAATGAAAAACTATTGTGAGGGAAGGCAAAAGAAAAAAAAATCCCCCATGTCCCTTCCGGGACTCCATACAAAACCACCGCTGCTTTAAAAAAATTTAATTAGAAGAATTCATTTGATAAAAAAGACAATTATGCTGTTTTTTTTAGTTGAACTTGTTCACATCTTTGTCTCAATTTAATTTGTTCTTCCTTTATTTGTACTTCCTTCCTTAACCATTCATTTTAAATTTGATTCATTTGTTCGAGTGTTTTTCTGTAAATGACAACATAAAAGATGAAAATGAGAAGATTCTGTATTATCCGTGATAGATGGAGGCATTTTTGGATGGACACACAAGCATCTATTTTTTACAAAGTCCTTCTCTTTTGCCAAGTTGCAAAATAAATATCAAATTAGGATGTAGATGATTCTGTGCTAAAAGAAATATAGCAATTAATTATTTTCCCCAGACCTTTTTTAAATAGCATGCTTTTGTGCAACACTTCTGCACAAACACTGTCTCGGGTTTATGCACTGTTTCTGTGCACACACTCTCAGAAGTTAATGCAACCCAACGTTTGGTAAAAGCAAAGCAAAGGAAAATGCTCCTATGTCTTGACAAGCCCCTGGATGTGACAGCAGCAGAGAGCCCCTCTTGGCATCAGAGCAGGTACTGTATGCAGATGTATATTTGTGAACTTTAGTTCTCTCAGTGATGCCAAACCTCAGCTGGGTGACTCGTTCTTTTTCCTCTGGTGGCATTAATAAAGCACACCGGTCATCTACAGCATGATGCAACAGCAGAGAAAAGTTCCTGTTTCCCATCAAGTCCCAGCTTCCAAAAAAGTCTCATACATACTGTATTTGTTTGCACGTGTATCTGTCTTGATGAGCTCAACTGGTCTAACATATTTCATCAGAACTGAAATCCAGAGAAATAAAGCAGAAATTTCATGAGGGAGGACTCCTGGTTAACTATATGGTTAACTATAAAGATTGTCCTGAACTGTTAGAGAAGATAGCTTGTTTATGCGATTGAGTGGAAACTATCCTCGAGCAACAAATAAAAGTATTTTCTACCATTACAACGTTAGAATTGCTCACTCTAAAGCCTTTTAGTATCTTAACAATCAGCTGTCCTGCTTTCTGCTTGCTTAGTCATCGCAATCTGCTGCTCAAGAACTGGAAATGTAAATTCATTCATTCATTCAACCTTTATTTATACAGGCTAGCCTCGTTGAGTCACGGGGACTCATTTACAAGAGGGACCTGTCTCACTCACACCAAACAACCATCCACTCTCACACTCACACCTAGGGTCAATTTAGAGTCACCAATCAGCCTAACAAGCATGTTTTTTGGTCTGTGGGAGGAAACCGGAGTACCCGGAGGAAACCCACGCATGCACGGGGAGAACATGCAAACTCCACCCAGAAAGGCCCCGGACCGGGATTTGAACCGGCAACCTTCTCGCTGAGAGGCAGCAGCTCTACCAGTTGTGCCATCGTGCTGCCCACGCTCTCTACATGTCAACACAGTTTTAAATCTATAAAGTTTGGTCAATCCAGCAGCTCTAAATTATGGAAGCAGCTTCCATACTAAATACCTACAAAAGAAACAAGCAGTAAGCCAATTTCCCCTCTTGCTAAAGGATTTGAATAGTAAAGGTTTGTAGTTTTCAAGATGAATGTTTTTCTGGACAGGATCATTGAACAGGGAATACAAGTAAATGTCTGTGTTTTTGGCGCAAGACATTAAAGTGGGTAGGCGTTATACTGTGTAGAAGAACATACGTTTTGTTTTTCTTGTCTGAGGTGGTGCAAAGACTGATCCTGGTGAGCAGAGGGAGCGATTTTATTCATCACCAGGTGTAATGGCGGAGCCAGGGGGTGGCTAATGGTGGTCTTGGCCATGGAAGATTAATCTTCAGCCACCCCACCGGCACTCCAATCACCCAGATCAAACAACTTTAAAGCAATAAACAAACTCAAAAGCATAGTTTCCTCAAATGACACGGAGCATGAACGTGAAATATACAACGTAAAATTTATTTTACCACTGCAGCCCACACTGAATATCCCTATATTTAAGGCTGATTTCAGTGCCAAGTCCCAAATTCCTGCATTCACCACAATTACGGGCGTCTCTTCCATTGTTGCTGTTGTCTGTGAGGTAACACTACGTACAGTACAGTATTGCGAGGGAACGCAAAATTTAAAAAAATCCCCCACGTCCCCTCAGGGCTATGTAAAGAACAAGTGTGTCTGTGTCAAGAACAAGTGTGTCTGTGTCAAGAACAAGTGTGTCTGTGTCTCATTAGTGGCTGTGGCGACAGCAAAACACAACATGGAGCAACACTTCACCAGCTAACACGCTAGCTTCAATGCTAACTACTACCGTACTTTTCGGCATATAACACGCAGTTTTTTTTACTCATTTGAATGTCCTGCGGATTATATGCCAAAGCGTCTTATTTATGAAAAATTTCCCATATTTTTAGACCCATTTTTGGCTCTGATATCGCCGTTTTTCATTTTGGGCAAAAAATGGTGCAGTACCACTTTTGTCCGCTAGGGGGACACTTCCAGAGGCGTACACCGACCGTTTCTAGCTCATGTGTCCGAAAAAAGCCTCCTCTGGTCGGACTGACTCTGTCGCTGCCCGGCCTCCTGCTCTGGAGCTAACCACTATTAGCTGTGTTGTTAGCTGTTTTTTTTAGCAAGATATTTTTGCATAAACCACACCGCAGATTTTCTTGAAACTTACAGAGCGTAATTATTTGGTGGTCATTTACAAACTGTTAGCTACAGAAGATATTTAGAGCAATTTTTTTCCCCGCTCTTTTAGCTTTGTTGTTAGCCGTATAGCTACCGCAAACAGATACCTACTGTTTAGATAAACAACTCTTAAACCACTCAACAGATATTTTTTTAGGCTTACAGAGTGTAATTATATGGGGTTTAATATACAAACTGTTGCCCTATATAAGACATTTGAGATCAAATTCAATTTTTAATTTGTTTTTTAGAGACAGAAACGTCTCGTAGCTTTGGTTTTATTTCCGTTTATATTGTTATAAATCATAAACCACTCAGTGGATATTTTTTCTGCTTACAGAGTGTAATTATATGGGGGTTCATTTACAAACTGTTGACCTGTATAAGAGATTTGAGATAAAATTCAATTTTTTATGATTTATTTTATAGTAGCGCACGCAACCATTTGGAAGACGTCAAACCGAAACAATTTAAATTAAGCAGGTTTGACCATTTTGTGAAGTGATTAAGGAACGGTTAAGCTCAGGAACCCTTGTGCTATAATGTCAGCTAAGAAATATATTTTTTCTCAGCAAAGAAATAATAGTTTTTACCGTGTTACCTTGTAAAGTCCTTCCGTGCTGGCTCGCTTCTGTGGCAGTCATTTTCAGCAGGGCAAATGAGGCACTGACGCGTCGCGTAGTGGTGACTCATAATAGATGCGTCTTATAGGGCGAAGCGTGTTATTTATGGATTTTTACAATTTATTGACAATAATTGGACAAAGCGGGTTATACACAGAAGCATGTTAAACGCCGAAAATTACGGTACCCCTGGTGGCATTTTCAGGTGTGGAGCTCTTGAAAGAAGCAATGATGAAATATGTGAAAAATAATTTATTTAAAAAGAGTAAATGATGTGATGATTAGTTAAAATGATTTTATATGTACAGCACTTTGATGCAGATGTGGTTGTTTTAAAGGGCTTTATAAATAAAGTATTATAATAATAATTATTATTATTAAAAATGCTGCCGATCAGAGGATCAGTATTAATGTCACATGAGTCATTTAAAAATGTCACTTTGTTTATTATATTACATTACTGATATCTGTAAGAGTTGAGTTATTCTCAAATGTTTCAAATACAATAGTTAGTGCAAACAGGGCTTGATTGGAAGATTTTATTCTCAATAGGTTCTTAAAAAATGCAACAGATTTGTTAATAGTAAAGGACATATTTTGAATGAATGTTACAAATGTGTTCATTCCTACAAAACAGTTAATTAAATATTTATAAAATACACTGAATTTCAAATGTTACAGATTGCGTTTAACATAAAATAAATAATATTGTATGTTTAAATATCAGTTAATAAGTCATTCACCCTTGTTTAGGACTGGAGCCAATCGCGGCTTCTTTTTGGTGAAGGCAGGAGACACCCAGGACAGGTCTCCAGTCTGTCCCAGGGACACCCAGGACAAATCTCCAGTCCATCACAGAGACAGACAAAGAGACAAACAACCATCCACAGTCCCAGTCACAGCTAAGAACAATTTACAGTCACACAGAAGAACCAAAAAAGGATTCAAATTGAGGACTCAAGTTCTTGATTGAGAGTTCTAATAACTAATTATCAATAATAATTGATCATATTTACCAAGCTAAATCCTTACTGATAATCATTGTGTGGAGTCTTTAATAATACAGATCAGATCAGATGTGATCAGGCAGTCATATACAGTATTCACATGTGTGTAAATATATTATTATTAATACTACAATTAAAGGTGAGCCGTGCAAATTTGTTTGTATCAAACAAGTAGCCCTTCGTGTCTCTCGGTCCCACTGAAGTAGCTCTCAATCTCAAAAAGGTTGGTGACCCCTGATCTAAACAATACACAAAGTAGCCTAGGTCCCGTTAACTCTAAAGGCTGACCTAAATGACTTGGAAACAACATCTAACTTGACAAATTTAGGCCTAAATAAACAAGTTATACTGTATATGCAACAACTAATGTTGCTGTAATATACTCTTCCGTGTTATTCTAAAATGTAAATAAACACTAAAGAGTAAAACAAAACAAAAAATAGCCGGTTAAAAGCAAAAAAATATATATATATATGTCTGCCAAAGTTGAATTACATGTTTTATTGATTGCACTCATTTGAGTGCTTCTTAAATGAATTCAAACTGCAATTAAAAAAGTCTACTTTTTATCTACTTATTTATGTTAAAATATCACACTGTCTAAGATAATACAAGTAAAACGTTTTGGGGAGAAGAAAAAAAATAGACTGATGTATTTATGTATCAAGAGCAGATCTCTACAACGTCATGCCATGCAACTACTGTGCCGAGTAAAATATGTATTTTATATTATTTCCGTGCTCCGTTGTGACCCAACAGTGAGAACAGTATCGTTCACCTCAACCATCCAGCTCACAGAAATGTAACGAGGCTGTTTGGGTACAGAGACAGTATGGTTGTCTGTCATTTCTGGGGTTATGTGCAATGCTGCGTTAAACGTAATCAATGTGAAAAACAAAACCTAGAATACACAANGTTCAGACCTGACATGGTGTATGTTGGGACTTGGAGCTACAGAAATAAATTGAATTCAATTTTCTATTTTAGTTCACTTTCTATTTTTATTTTATAGTGCATCATGTTTCCAAGATGGCGCCCATGAGCATGGCTGCGTATCCACCTCTCCTGTGGATGTTTGGAATTTTCGTGTTTTGTTCGTTCTTCATTGGAGACATAAGTACACTGCTGGTTTATGATCGGAAGCAGCTTCTGGATTTACGTTTTGCTGCCGCGGATGTCGCTGATTTGGGCCAGTATGAGCGTACCTCGGGGAGACCCCCTCTGCCCCTGTTGCTCGGAGACGAGCTGCCCGTTTACCTCCGCTGCTCTTCTCACCAGCCTGCACGGAGAAAACGATCAACACGGAGGAAGAAACGTGGCTCACGAGCTGGCCGGCTGGTGAAGCTCAGAGCCCGGCGTTCTGCTTCGCTGTCTTCAGCTGATGGTCTCGAGTCTCATCACCAGTCTCCCGCGTGCACGGACCAGGAAAACAACGGGGATCTGCGCCCGGAGCAGCTCTCTGTGGGAAGCGAGCCGCGGACGAAGTTGAATTACATGTTTTATTGATTGCACTCATTTGAGTGCTTCTTAAATGAATTCAAACTGCAATTAAAAAAGTCTACTTTTTATCTACTTATTTATGTTAAAATATCACACTGTCTAAGATAATACAAGTAAAACGTTTTGGGGAGAAGAAAAAAAATAGACTGATGTATTTATGTATCAAGAGCAGATCTCTACAACGTCATGCCATGCAACTACTGTGCCGAGTAAAATATGTATTTTATATTATTTCCGTGCTCCGTTGTGACCCAACAGTGAGAACAGTATCGTTCACCTCAACCATCCAGCTCACAGAAATGTAACGAGGCTGTTTGGGTACAGAGACAGTATGGTTGTCTGTCATTTCTGGGGTTATGTGCAATGCTGCGTTAAACGTAATCAATGTGAAAAACAAAACCTAGAATACACAACTGCTTACATTCAGATTTTCCTTGTCTCTCACTAGGCTGTGCCTGTTGGTGGACAAATTGTGCATTTTTTTCTTAACATTTATGAGCGTTCTCACTTGTCAAGCTCCTGGAGCCTAGGGTTCTCGGCATTTCAGTCACATGAAATGCTCAGAACTTATCATTTTAGGTGACGGGTAGTCACATTCAGAGATGACAGTAAGTATAATGTAGACTACGGTATTGAAATTGTTCCTACTAATTAACAATTTTGTATAACATCAGATTCATAAAAAGCCACCATAACCTATCAATAAGGGTACATGGACTAGTTACAGTGTAGAAGCAGAGCATGGACTCAGTGATACTAGAATACAGTACTAGCAAAACACATGTATACATCAAAATCTCAGAGAGACTATGTTATATTCAGAAGATCAATGTTCAAATTCCTTGCGTTTCCATAGATTTTTTTATTTAATTTAATTTTCTCAAATGTGAAATGGTCTTTTTTGGTCTGACTCATAGATGGGCCACTCTGGACACATGAATGAAGGTCTTGATTGGTGTGAGTGACTGGGTATCAGGCCTAAAGCTGCATTATAGGTTTTTGACAGTTAAAATCTGAGACTTCCTCCTCTGTTTAAAGAGGAACTAAACTCAAAAATAATTTTTTTAGCTGATAAACTCCCTAGAATGTGTTTAAAAGGTTTTATAGCACTATGCCTGTGTTAATTTTCATGCATTTGTGCGTATTTGTTTAAATCAGCAATATTTGGTCTAAAAACGTGTTTACGGTAGTCCTATGGGTTGAACTGGTGTATTACACCTTAATTTTCTTATTTGTCCAAACGCTCATGTGTGACGTGTCTGCTCATGTGTGATGTCACAAAGGTGGTTCAAGCAGAGCCAATCCCCTGCAGAGATGAGAAGGTCCGCGCTGCAGTTCATACCTTATATGGAAGTGGTACATTGCACTCCGGAAAAATACTGCAAAGACGCATATTATAGTTTTCGGAATGGCAATAGTTATTTGTATATTTTAACCTATTTATGTTAGGAATACATTTCACTACATCAAAACTATTTCGTTGTATTTGTTTTCTTATATTGCGATGGACGAGTAATGTATATATGCCACGATAGGGCAATGGTGTAGCTCCCGGTCTGGCATCCGAGAGACCCAGGTTCGAATACCAGTTACGGAATATCTTGTGGTATTAATTTTATTTTTTTAGGCCTTTTGTTTTGGATTGATCGGTGGGAATAGATAAATACATCTACATATTTATTCTTTGATTTTGCTTGCTGTAAGAGTTTTAGTTTGTTTTAGTCTGTGGATAGAGGGGGTGTGAACGCAGCTCACCCACCCACCTCCTCCTCTCCATGTCTCTCGACACTCCCATTTTCATGAGGGATTTTGAATCTGTTTCGGGGGCGGAGTTACCGTTTCAGAGTGTGTTGAGGCCCTCTTTAAAGATGGTGTCGCTCTTTTTACATAGATGGCTTCCTTCACACCCCTATCAAACCATCTGTTCTATTCTGTTGGGAACACTTAATATGAGACAGAAGGTGCAAAAAATGAGCGATAACTAAGGATATCTGTAAGTTTCAAGAAATCATATGTAAGACTTTTCAAGACCTTTTTAATGCCATCTTCAATGAAACTTTGGACAGAAAAAAAACTATAAATATAGGCAATGGTTGGGGAATCCAGATGTATTACAACCAAGAATAGCAAGTGTGTCACTCACTGAAACACGTTCAAGTTTAGTTTGTCTGTTTATTGAACATTCAGTGCCCTCTGGTTCAATAGCGGTATGTATAAGTGCAGCTATTTAGTTGGAAACTTTGAAAAAGGAAGACCTACTGAACAAATTTATGCCTAGAGGCTCAATTGTGGTGCAGTTGTGTCATTCCCAAGTTCTGGCTGCATACACAAAGATACCGGTAATCAATGCCAAGCTTGAATGTTCTTTCTGCACAGAAAGCACTTGGCCTTGTCTGGGTTAGCAACTGATGTTAGCAAGTTGCAGAAACAGACAGCCAACTGTTGATCATTTGCACTTCGACCAAGACATTTGGTCTTAATATTACATACATGATTTAAAGACTCTTGAAGACTTTTAAAAGATGAGCAAACACACCGTAACTTTGGCAAGGTTTGGCAACCTATGGAATCTAAATGTGGCTGATTGGAGAAAGAACAAAGAATGAATTGCAATCATTAGGCCAATTAAAACACCTTGTGAGTTAAAACTAAAAATTGCAAGTCGTTGTTGATGACTAGCAAGACTGTTGAAATGTTTTCAGTTATGAATGTAACAAGAGTATCATAAGTTCTTTACAAACATAATTCCTAGAAAAACTTTGACAGGGACTGCCATGTGGTGGCCATTTAAATTATTTGATTTAACAGTACTATGTGTTGGGCATTGCTCTCAGCTAGCTTAGCTCAGGTGGCCATCTTGTATTTTTGATTTACAACCAGAGTCTATTAGGAATTGTTCAGCTACCAGCAAACCAAATTTCAACTGAACAGCCCTAAACAGGGATCTATCCACTCTAGGTCATGTGACCTCAGAGCTGAAGTTGGAGGGTGCCAAGTGTTCCATCAGGCGTTTGGTATGGGAAAAACAGCATCTTTGTTTGCTCCTTATGCCGCCATAGTAACTAGAAACACAAAGTAATAACACACATCACGGTGCTAAGCTGGTTGTTTTGATGAAAAAAAAAAATAGGGAGTGGGCTGTGTTGATTTCCCATAATGCTTAGCAGTATTTTAGTGTTCCGGGCTGCACCATGAGTCAGAAGGACGTCTGTGGTATAGACCTGCCTCTTGTATGCTATTAGAGTTTGGGTAATACTCATTGAGAGACTCAGAGTGTCTTCTTTGGGTTTAACTCACACAATGTTAAGACAGAATTCACAGAGTATAGGGTGATACACGTGCTCTCCATTCAAGAAATTCATTATTACAGCCTCCTATATCTGAACGGTATCGGATCGGGAAAGTATCGGTATCGGTCGATGCCCAGATTTACGGATCGGATCGGAAGTAAGAAATGTGGATCGGTGCATCCCTAGGTCCGGGCCACATTAAAGTTGACGTAAGAGTAAGATAGAAACCTGAAGTCAGGTGGATAATAACAGGTGTCTGCCTCATACTAGACCAGGGGTGTCAAACTATTTTGATCTGGGGGCCGCATACAGCTTAATCTGATCTCAAGGGGGCCAGACCAGTATTCATTCCAAAATTACATAGAACGAACAGTAAGTCCACTTTTGTTCTTTGTATTAGTGCAAAGAATAAATAAATTATAAAAATATTAACATTAAATTAATTGTCCTTTTACACTTTTACTCAGTTTAACATTTATTTAAGTGCATTACACATTAAAAAAACTGATCAGTGATTACATGTTTTAAAACATTTAGTCACCAAACTGTTTTCCTGCATGTTAAAAATGCATCAAACCCATCAAAATTTAGAAATTAATGCATTTTAAATCCATTTTCCACATCTAGGAAGCAATTGTGAACATACAAATTGAGCTTTGAGCGTAGCTTTGTTTGATTAATGTTTATTAGTGAGAAAATTTGCTCACAACGATAGGTAGTCCCAAACATGGACAACATTTTTGCAGCCAGTGCTGTCAGTTTGGGATAGCGTGGTAAGAGATACTTGTAAAATGTGGCAAGCCCACAGAGACAAATTTGTCCTTCAATTCTACATCACACTGAAAATCAATGATTTCAAGTTGCATGTCAACAGCACATCAGAAGCTTTGACTGTGAATGGTGAGCGAAAAACTGCAAATTCTGTCTCGAGTTCGCCTTTGTGGCGGCGCCGTGGCTTTGTGCACTCGGCCCATCTTTTAAGACGAGTGTGCGTAATTTTAATCATGTTGTATTGTGCCCTGGTGCAATGTCAATAAAGATATATTCTATTCTTCTAAAGATCTGAAATCGTTTCTCAAACTCCCTCAGCAACCCTGAAATCGTGTTTTTGTACTGTTTCACATCAGGATGAACACTTGCTGCGCAAACGGACAAAGGGAAAATGAGCAGAGTCGCTGACCGCTTGCTATCTGCTGTGTCTCCCATACTAAAACACAGCGCCCCTGGGTCCTAGGCACCCGGTATGAGTTGGACAACATAGGAACTGACTAAAACACAGCGCCTCTAGCGGACAACATAGGAACTGCAGGTTTTTAAGAAAATAGCGTTCATTCTTTTTTTAAATAATTCAGATTTATCCGCGGGCCGACTAAAACCCCCTGGCGGGCCGGATCTGGCCCCCGGGCCACATGTTTGACACCCCTGTACTAGACAGTCCCCAAATAAGAACATTTGTGCATTTTCTCACAGTTTTGTGTCATAGTTGCCAACAGTTACAGATCAGTGAGATACAGGCTTCAAAGATTAAGCCATTGAAGGACGCTCATAGACAGAGAGTCACACTGTCCCACATACACACCATGAAAATAAAGATAAAATACAGTATTTGTTCACACTGATAAATGCCACTACCTGCAAGCTGCAATTAGAGATAAAATGATTTTCAATATATCATCATAAATATTAATGCAAACTTTCTTCAGAAGCTCTGATTTAATTTTGAGGGTATACCACCTGCCCTTGATATGCTGTTTTATATTCCTTGTGTTGAGTTATCAGATATGCATGAAGTCATTAAAAAGTCCTTCAAGTCAAAACCTGACAGTCTGGAAACTCCAAACTCGAGTAGGACAGCAAAGTGTTCGCAAACCTCTCAGCATCACCTACATGCTTTAACTCTGTGCGCCGCCATGTTCAACACTTAACCTCTTGTTTCCAGGTACAAGATATCAGCACCAAACTCTCATTCTGTTTGCAAGTAAGGACTCAACTTTATGATGTTTGCCACAATCCTGCTGCAGGGCAGCAGGAGGAAAATCTATTTTGGGGTTTGACAGGCTGGAACTGCATTTGCCACCATCACTGTCACCAGCAGACTACCAAGGATGCCTGGAGGCAAAAGTACAATTAAAAGGAGCACACAATCCAATCTTTTTTTTCAGTAGGACTTAAGTTCTTTTAAATGTTTAATATGTATGATGAATTTCTTTGTTTTCTGCCTGAGTGGCGACTTCAAATATCAGTTATGGGAGTTGAAAAGCAACACAACATAATTTCTACAGTGAACAGGGCCAGCTTTTTTTAACTTCTATGTGGCACACCCCAGATGTTCACTGTCATCTGGGGATCTACTCAACATCCACATATCTTAAGATAAAAACAGTACAGCTTAAAGCTACCTGCTCAGTTTCTGTAACACATTGATAAAGATTCCAATCGACATGCCGAATCAATCACAAACTCAAAACTTTTATCTCAGACAGTTCTGCTTGGACTCAAAATTAGTTAAGTTTACGTTTTTAAGTTTTCTAATAATTAGCCTTGCATGTATGGTGGAGAAAACTAACGCGTGCATTTGCAGATTCCACACATAGAGTTTTAAAACCAGGACTGTGGACTTCAATGATGACACGATCGCCTCACTGCAAAAATGTTGCAGGTTGAAAATTTGGCTGAGATGTTTCCGAGACGAGGAGTTTGTACATACTCTAAGCATTCCACTTTCTTCATATAATACAAACATATGCTTGTTAGGGTAACTGGCTATTTTTAAATGGCTCTAGATGAGGTGGGAGTTGGTGTTCGACCTTGTAATGGACTAGTGGTCTGTTCTGTGGATGACCAGTGACGGCTGGAGATAGGCACCAGCTCCCCATGAACCCCAATCAGAAAAGTAGGTAGAGGATGGATGGATGGATGGATGGATGGATGGATGGACAGACTTTTGCATACTATGAATGCAACATCAGGAGATGTTAAACAGTTGGAATCTTGGAATAAAAATAGACTCTCATCTTACATTTGAAAATCGCATTAAGCATCCGTTTAAAACCTGCTTCTTCCATCTTCTTCCATCTCCAAACTTTGCCCATCTCTAACTTTTTCTGATGCTGAGAAACTCGTCCATGCCTTTGTCTCCTCCAGGCTCAACTACTGCAACTCCCTGTTTATTGGAAGCTCTGGCAAAAATCTTCAGAAGCTTCAATATATTCAAAACAGTGCAGCAAGGATTTTATTGAGAGCTCGTACATTTGAACATATAATAATAATAATACTAATAATAATAATAATAATGAATTCAATTTATAACGCACTTTTCATTAATGAAAATCTCAAAGTGCTACAAAGTGCAACAGAATTAAATGTCAATAAAACAAGTAATAAAACAAGTAAAATCAATAACAGTATCAACTAAGATCAAAAATAGAATCATGAGGAGGTAGAGTATGCTCGGTTAAAAAGAAAGGTCTTCAAGCCGCTCTTAAAGCTCCACTGACATCATCTTTTAACTTTCCATAAAATGGCACAACATATATATATATATATATATATACATATATATCTATATATATATATCTATATATATATATATATATATATTAAGATTGACCTCTGATCGTTTTTGCTAAAACAATGTGAAATTAATGAAAATTCCTCTCCAAAATAGTTTAAAATTAGCGCCGTTTTTTTACACGGTAAATTCGGGTTTTTCCGGTCACGTGATTGTGACGTCAGATACAGATCTCTGCTCCAACGGCACATTTAATACAATGTAGAAAGATACAAACGCATCCGTCGAATTTAGCCATTTAAAACTTTAGATTTTAGCGATTTGGCTTCAGTTCGTGAAGAAGAAGTTATTTTGAGTGATAAACAACAAACAGCAATGTTTCTTTTGTCCGTGTTGCTTTTTTTTTCAGGAGAGGTTTCACATACATGAAGTGAGCACCAGATGTCAGCAAAGCTATCGTGATAACTCTTACAGAGCACTGTAGATTGCTCTGCTTTGCTGACATCTGGTGCTCACTTCATGTATGTGAAACCTCTCCTGAAAAAAAAAGCAACACGGACAAAAGAAACATTGCTGTTTGTTGTTTATCACTCAAAATAACTTCTTCTTCACGAACTGAAGCCAAATCGCTAAAATCTAAAGTTTTAAATGGCTAAATTCGACGGATGCGTTTGTATCTTTCTACATTGTATGAAATGTGCCGTTGGAGCAGAGATCTGTATCTTACGTCACAATCACGTGACCGGAAAAACCCGAATTTACCGTGTAAAAAAACGGCGCTAATTTTAAACTATTTTGGAGAGGAATTTTCATTAATTTCACATTGTTTTAGCAAAAAAGATCAGAGGTCAATCTTAATATATATATATATTTTGTGCCATTTTATGGAAAGTTAAAAGATGATGTCAGCGGAGCTTTAAAGTCAACCACAGACTGTGGGGCTCTCAGACAGTCAGTAAGAGAGTTCCACACCCATTCTCCATAACCTCCATTGGTTTCCTGTCTCCTATAGAATTCAGTACAAAACTGCTCTCATTACACATCAATGCTTACACGGAACTTCACCTGACTATCTAAAGGACATTCTTGTTCCATATTCATCCACCCGGTCTCTACGATCACAGAACAGTAATCTCCTTCACATTCCACAAAGCAAATTAAGGACCATGGGAGACGAGGCATTCTGTGTGGCTGCCCCCCGCCTATGGAACTCCCTCCCTGACTACCTGAGAGCTCCACAGTCACTGGTTGACTTTAAAAACTGCTGAAAGACCTTTCTTTTTAAGCGAGCCTACTCTGCCTGCGCATGATTTTATCTTAGATCTTAGTTGATATTATCATTATTTTTAATTTATTTTATTATTGATTTTTGTTGTTTTATCATTGATTTTACTTGATTTTATCACTTGTTTTTATTTGATCTTTGATTTTTGTTGCACTTTGTAGCACTTTGAGATTTTTGTTAATGAAAAGTGCGTTATGAATTAAATTCATTATATTATTATTATTATTATTAGTTGCAATGACAACATATTTTTTTATTTTTGTAAAACCAAAATTGTCAACAACAAAAAAAGACCCAATAGTTTTGACAGTAAATGTGAAAATGAAGTACCGGTACAGTAGTCCCTCGCTACTTCGAGGTTCGACTTTTGCGGACGCGCTCTTTCGTGGTTTTTCATCAATTGTCAACTTTAACATTACTCACGTGATTGGAATGGTACATAATAAAAAGTTAAGCCCTCCTCAAAAAAAAATTTCAGATTGGTGCCACCATCTTGTAGTTTTCTTTCAATAACCCTATACTGTATGACCAGTCAAAGAACTACACTACCCACTACAGCTTTCTGCCGAAATGGAGGGGAAGCTTTGATCCGATCCGAACCCGACTAAAAAGTTTGGTCCTTATTCATAGTGACTTTGGCTCAGTGGATGCAGAGAGCCATATGGAACCGACCGGTAATTGGACCAGGACTACTTCCAGTCACATCTGTCAATCTGAGTGCTGCGTGCTAGCCCATGAAGCTTCTCAAGCGGGGAGGTGTTGCTTGGAGGTCCGGTGTTTTCTCCGGAGCTCACCGGGACTTTTTTCATCCGGATCCCTCTGGATTATTTGGACTTGATCGGGACCATTGTGTGGTTTTGTGCTGGCTCTCCGAAGGTTCAGCTCTCTCTAAAAGTGTCTGGTGCTCAACGGCTACATAGAGCCGACCAGAACCCGACCAAGGCTCGTGAGTAGCCATATAAAATTTTGCAGTACTGTACAGTACATATACTGTATGTATGTTGTTTAAATGATACAGATTTGAGTTTACAACATTGCAAGAGTGTGGGAAGAGTTTCTAAAGCATACATATACCATATTTTCCGGACTATTGGTCACACCTTTTGCCTAATTTGCATGCCCTGCGACTTATAGAGAGGTGAGACTTGTTTATGGATTTTCCCATATTTTTAGACCAATTTTTGGCTCAGATATGACCGTTTTTCCATTTTGGCAAAAATGGTGCAGTACCACTTTCGGCCGCTAGGGTACACCAACCGTTCCCACCTCATGTGTCCGACGAGAGCCTCCTCTGGACGGACTCAGTCTGTCGCAGCCCGGCCTCCTGCTCTGGAGGTCTGACTGACACTTCCAGAGAGTCCACCGACCGTTTCCAGCTCATGTGTCCGACCGGCAGCCTCCTCTGGTTGGATTCACTCTGTCGCAGCCCGGCCTCCTGCTCTGGAGGTATGAACTAGCTACTTCGCTGCTAGCTCAGTGTTTGTTAGCAAAATAGGTCAAGAACCACAGGACAGATTTTGATCAAACTTACAGAACGTAATCACTAGATGGATATTTACAACTGATTAGCTTTATGAGATGTTTAAGATCAAATTCAAAGGTTTATAGATGTAAATGTGTCGCGGTTAGCTTTGTTGATTTTTCCTTGTACGTTTGAGCAAATAGCTCATAAACCACACAGCAGATTTTTTTTTAAACTTACAGAAAGTAATCACTAGATGTACATTTACAAACTGTTAGCTGTTGGAGTTATTTGAGATAAAATTTGATGTTTTATAGACGTAAATGTGCCGCGGTTAGCTTCGTTGTATTTCCTTGTATTTTTTCAAAGCAAAAAAATTTAAATCCAGCAGATTTGACCATTACGTGAATTTATTAAGGAACGGTTAAGTTAAGACACATGCTTGCTATAATTTTCAGCAGACAAATAATTGTTTCACTGCGTTAATCTTGTGAAAGGTCCTTCCGTGCATGCTTCTGTGGTCGACATTTTCAGCAGGGCAAATGACGCGCTGACGCGTCGCGTAGTGGTGACGCATAATAGGTGCGACTTATATAAAGGTGCAACCTGTTTATGGATTTTTCCAATTTATTGACAATAATTGGACAAAGCGACTTATATAAAGGTGCAACCTATAGTCCAGAAAATACTGTAAT
>JBBPBX010001772.1:20503-35688 GCA_038048925.1 Garcialebias charrua | reverse complement strand
CCGTAACTCAGTTCACTCGGAACACCAGTCGTCCTGAGCGACAATAATCCGGGAGCGTACCATGTAAGCATCCTCTGTGTCAGGCTGAGGAGGGCTTGGGATCTCGTCCCCCTTCCCTAGTCAATGAATGACGCCGTGGTTTTGTTATCTGATTACACCAGGACGTGCTGTCCCGCAATCAGACCTTTACCAAAGAAGTATCTTGCTGACAAGAATACAGCCAACAACTCCAGGAAGTTGATGTACAATCTACTTGTACTTCCTGATCATTCCAGAGGCCTCAGGCATTTTGATTTCTGCAGACTGCCTCCTCATACTGTTTCCAGGGTGTCCGTCGTGATAATCACACGGGATGACACCTTACCTAACGTGACCCCTTCCGTGAACACGGACAGGTCCCCCCAAGGTTCCAGGGCCCTCGGGCACTTTGAGATGATTCTAAACTTTTTTCTGCTCACCCAGACGGGGGCAGGTTATATTTGTTGGTTTAGCCATGCTTGCCGGACCCGCATCCTCACCAATGCGTGTGGCACACAGAGTATGGTTTCCGCCAAGAGGCCTAAAGAGGTATTGGCACGCTTACAGGGGAATCCGTTGATTCAGTTTAAACATTTGCCAGGCAACGGCGAATCGAGGAAGCACGTTCCTCTGAGAGCCATGCCTTGTACTGGATGGTGTAGACCTGCACTCCTAGAAATACGGTAATCCGTGACGGGGTCGGGTCACTCCTTTTGTGGGTTTATGAAAAATCCGAGAGTCCCCAAGTGAGAGATCACCCAGGAGTGTGACTGGGCCTGCTCCTGGCCAAAAACCAGGAGGTAATCCAGGTAGTTCACAATCCTGACTCCTTGATTCCTAAGAGGGGTCAGGGTTGCATCCAGACATTTAGTAAATGCATGAGGAGCAGTCTTCAAACCGAAGGGTAAGACTTTGTATTTATAAGCTTTCCCTTTGAAGGCAAAACCGGAAGAATTTCCTGTGCCTTCCAGACGCCCACATGGAAGCAGGCGTCTCTCAAATCCATTGTACATGCGTAGTCTCCAGGTCTTACGGATCGGAGGACCTGCCGCAGTGTCAACATTTTGAAATAGAGAAATCCTTGTTTTCCTGCCCAGAGTCCTGAGATCCAGGGCCGGTCTCAGGTATTCATCTCTTTTTGGGCACCAGGAAGAACTTGAGCCTGCGACGCATCCCCTGGGAGGGATGTCTAGTGGCTGCTTGCTTCATTTGAGTGCAGAAGGGGTGGCCTTCGACCCCTCCTGCGTACTCTGGAGCAGGCTGTTCTTCCCAGCAGAAGACATCGCGAGATCTGACTGTCTCAGGCAAAACTCGTGTGTCCCACTGCGGTTCGTAGTTTGGCCTAGTAGGTTGTGTTCCACCAAGTGGTGAGTTAAGAGCCAGGGCAGTCTGTGCTCTGGAACTTTCATTCTTGTATATGCATGAAACAATGTTTGTTTTTCATTACACATACAGTAGACGAGTTATTGTTTAGTGCGCACGCACATATACTCAGCTCCTTGTAGTATTTTACAAGTGAAGTCTGGGCTCAAAAGGTCAGGTTCCCGTGCTGCGTGAGCGGGCAAACCTGAGGCCCTGTTCCCATTTTGGGACCAGGACACATTCAGTAGTCTGAGATTTTATTGTCGTGTGTGGATGACAACCACAGCAGACTAGTTATTGTTTAGGGCACACACACGCGCCACCAACTCCTTGTAGCATTTTACAAGTGAAGTCTGGGCTCGAAAGGCCAGGTTCCAATACTGCATGAGCGGGCAAACCTGGGTTCCTGTTCCTATTTTGGGACCAGGACACATTCAGTAGTCTTGAGATTTTATTGTCGTGTTTGGATGGCAATTTTTCTTTATTACACAAGGGTCTGAGTGTTCTTGTGTGTTTAGACGTTCCGAACCAGCTAGTCTGTGTTCCTTAAAAACACAGAAACTGGTGGTAAAAACTAGGCATTTACTTCCCTTCTGTGAGTGAGAGCGCCTGTAATGGTGCAGGGGCATCTCCTTTCCTCTTCTTTTGCTGTTGGCCCCTTGCAGCTCCTGTAGCTTTTCTGCCTGGTGGACCTGCGATACCGAGGCCACTTGTCCTTGTCCATCCCGCCAGGGCCCCTCGGGCCCTGAGATGGTTTAATGTCAGAGAGTCATCCATAGCCTCATGGGTGGATAAGCTCTCAGCGTCATCGATGTTGGAAGGAAAAAACTACCAGGTAGCGCAGCTGAGCAGGTAGCTGAAAATCCTCCTCCTGGACTGTGCTAGACAGAGTCTCCTCATTAGCCGGGGCTAAACGGGTACTTGTGAGCCCGCTAGCGGTACTAAGACGGGCCCTCGAGCAACGTAGTATCGGTAAAAAACACTTCGTCATGCGATGAATTCTACCGTCGATTCGCAGGATAGCGGAAAAGGAAAAATATGAGAAGGTTAGCTAGCAAGCTAGTCCAAGCATTTTCACATATCTCACGATGGGAGTCCTTCGTTGTCCGCCCGTAGCCGCGCTAATCGTGTTAGCAACGCTGTCTTCTGCCGCGTGTTGTCGTGGGTGCCCCTGGTTAGCCATGCTAA
This sequence comes from Garcialebias charrua, assembly GCA_038048925.1. Classification (NCBI taxonomy): domain Eukaryota; kingdom Metazoa; phylum Chordata; class Actinopteri; order Cyprinodontiformes; family Rivulidae; genus Garcialebias; species Garcialebias charrua. Next base: position 33,120 of record JBBPBX010001772.1, on the reverse strand, counting down.
CCGTTGGAGCTAGCCAGATAACGGCTGAGTTATTCTGTTTCCACTCTCCTTTCTCCGGGGTCATCCGCGAGAAAAGCTTTGAGTGTCCTTGCGTGCAGTATCCCAGAGCAGAGCGGACAGGCCTCGTGGGTGTCTGCTGCTGAAAAGGGGGGTATCCAGATCCGCTGAAGCAGGTTCGGGAGCCGGAGCTCACGGCCTGCCAGAGTTCCTCGTCCGAGGACGTCCTCTCGCCGAGCTACTCGGGGCTGCTGGCCTGTTAGCTTCGTCAGCTTAGCAGGTAGCATGTTTCACAGTTAGCGTTCGCTAACCGAGCTGTAGAAAAGCAGAAGAGAAAAAGGAACGGGAGCTGGGGCTTGCTGGCCTGCTGGTCTTCTTTGACTTTTGGGTTTTCGCATTACCTTCTCGGGAGCCGTGGCTGAAAAGAGTTAAACTCGTTAGCAGTGCTAACGTCCGAACGTCGTCCGTAGACGTCTCCTTACTCGTGTCGCTTTCGCCGGCTAGCCTGCTAGTTGTTAGCAGGGTAGCGGTGTCGCGTACTCAGCGCCCTCGAGCAAAGCGTTCTGTGGAGAGAGGAGAAGAAAACTTCGGGGTGAAGAAAAATGTGCCGGGCCAGCCTTCGCCAGCCCAGCAGTCCGCAGTAGAAGATTCTCTGTATGCTCTGTGTAGGGAGCGAGCTCACCTCTGGTCGAGCGATGAAGATACAGAGAAGATCCGAGAAGAGTGTTTCAGGTATTTGCGAGGTGAAGGGCAAAAAGAGAAAGATGGACGGGCGTCAGCCGCTTAAATGTCCAGAGGGCGGGGCCTCTGGCGCGACGCTGACGCCCATGCCGTAAAGGCGTGAGTGTATTACTTCAGGTCACCGCGCGGAGGCGCTGATTCCCATAGCAATTGTGTTGCACCGAGAGACCGAATGAAAGGGAACCTCACTTCGGCTGGCACCCCACATAAAGCAACAGGACTAAATCTGAAAAGCAATTGTTCTGTGAGTTTTGAGGTGGGGTGAGCTCATACACTGCATGCAATAGAAAGTGTAGAATGTGTTCGCTTTTACGAATTGCGCAAGCGATGAGACATTTCTAGAGACTTTGTCATGCATGTTGTGAATACAGAGGTACTGAGCATGAAGCAACACCGCCACACACGCACATCAGGCGCAAAGACGAACAGTCCATGCAAATGAGCGAGGCAAACTTGCCGCACAGTGAATGAGAGGCACAGACGTTAGTGAGGAAGACATAATCAGAGACATACTGTGGTTGAAAGGGTGGTTGGGCGGCTGTTGTAGGTGTACCTACGGTAAATAGTAAAAAGAAGTCTCCTTTTCTTGTTTGTTGCAAATATAGGAGGAATATAGGCTTTACATGACAAAAAGAGTGGCATTTGTATTTCTGTACTCTTGCAAAGATTAAACAGTTACACTGCTGGTGAATCTTAGATCAAATATAAACGTGCTTTTAAAAAATATCAATTGTAGTTGTTGTAGGTTGGTTTTTTTTTTGCCTGAAGTTGGTCATTTTACATGTTTGAGCTAACTCATGAGAGTTTAGGTGAGTTTAATTATGACTAGAAGTTACACAGCAGAAAGCAGCAAAGTGCTAAGATACACCCACAGCAGATGTTCCCTCTGCAAGCATGAAAGACCTAATGACTTGCAAACATTGATCTTGTTTCAGTGCTTTAAAAAAGAATGCATGCCGCTTGAACTTTCCCACATTTTGCGATGCTAAAATCACAAGGATATTATGTGATAGACTGACACAAAGTAGCATATACAGTAAATGTGAAGTGGAAAGGAAGTATCTAAATACAAATTTGTATTTTTTCGCAGCTCCTTCAGAGTAACCATGAGCTTTCTTGGTTGCTTTTCAGATGAATGCTCTCGTCGCTTGGCCTGTCAGTTTAGCTGGACGGTTTAAGTCTTTCAGTTGTTCCATACGCTTTTCATTTTCAGAGGATGGGTTGAAATGTACCATATTTTTTGTGCTATAAGTTGCTGTTTGTTTGCATAATTTACATGCCCTGCAGCTTATACACAGAAGCAATGTATTTATGGATTTCCCCCCATATTTGCAAACCAATTTTTGGCTGAGATATGACCGTTTTCAGTCATTCTGACTGAAAATATTGGAGACTATCATTTTCAGCTGCTAGACGGCAGTCAAGTACTATGGCATGCCATTGTATCATGTAATAGGTAAATCCTATTACCCCATCCATAGTAAGCCACCTCATCTGCCTGGAGCAACCGTCAAATCAACTTCATTTCGCTGCGCCGCCCCGGCAAAATTAAGCTAATTTGACCATTGAAGTGCATTTATTAAGTAAAAGTTCAACCAAGACACACCTTTACTGTAAATTCGAGCTAACAATTAATTGTTTTAGGTGGTTATCTTGTTAAATTTCGAAGAAATGGACGGCGAGTCACCCTCTGCACATTCTTGTTTCCGCGTTTCGGCTTTTGAAAATGCAGCTGATTCGACCATCAAAGTGCATTAATTAAGGAAAAGTTAAACTGAGACACACCTTTGCTATAAATTTGAGCAAACAAATAATTGTTTTTAAGTGTTAATCTTGTTAAAATCCTCTTGTGCATGCCCCCGCGGCCACCATTTGGCAGCCAATCGATTTTAGGCACAACACAGGCCCACATTTCTGGGTTCGGCCCACATTTCCTGGTTGTCATCGGTGACACGTAATAGATGCAACGTATACAGCGAAGTGACATACAGTATTTATGGATTTTTCACTTTATTAGACAAATATGGACTGATGCGACTTATAGGATGGTGCAACGTTTATGGCGGGAAATGCGGTAAAATGTGAGATCATCAAAACTTAGTGTATTATTTTATAAGCTAATCTTGCTTTAAGCTTCTCAACAACCTTAGTCCTGAATGTCCAGTGTATTCCTTGTTCTTCATTATGCTCTCTGATCCATAATATTCTTCCATGAACTACTATAGCCTTCACAAAATAGTTGCACAGTACAGTAGTCCCTCGATACTTCACGGTTCAACTTTTGTGGGCTCACTCTTTCATGGTTTTTCAATGTAAGACTGTCCACAACACGTGATTGTCAACTTTTATATTATTCACATGATTGGGACGGTATGGGATAAAATGTTAACAGGAGCGGACGGGAGTGAGAACCAACCAATAGGACAAAAACAAACAAACAAACAAAAAAAAAGAACTCAGACAGGTGCCGACATTTTGTAGTTTTCTTTCAATAAGCCCATACTGTACCGCAATTCAAAAGAACTACATGGCCCAGAAGCAAACAGTGTTTCCAGCCGATGCTTTCTGCCAAAATTCAAAGAACAGCAATTAAGGGAGCAAACACTAGCGGAGAAACTTGTGTGGTGAAACGAGTTTTGCAACGCAAAGTCAGAAGTAACAATCCATCTAATAAGAAGAGCCAGGAAAGTTGCAAATAACCCTAAATTGTAGTACCAGTATCTACACTGGTGAGTACCCATATAAAATTTTGCAGTACTGTACAGTACATATACATATGTTGTTGAAATGACATAGGTTTAAAAGTTGAGAACATTGTTAACTTTTCAAGAGTGTGGGAAGTATATTTTATAAATTCTTAATATATATATATATATATATATATATATATATATATATATATATATATATATATATATATATATATATATATATATATATATATATATATATTATATATATATATATTAGGCATGTAACGGTTGTAATGGGTTTACCGAACCGTTTCGGTACAGCACGTTCGGTTCGGTCCACCTGCGTACCGTTTCGGTTATTTTTTCACTCATTAAACGTTCTTAACAGGGGAATATATGCACCGCGGAACAAAATTTCCGGTGCGCGTTTCAGCACGGAGCTATTTTCGCGTGGCACGCGCAGCATTTAGCCGTTAGCATCTCGTGCGGTCTCCTTCTTGTTAAAAGATGAGCGCACGCGCAGCTTGTGTGGACTTTGTTTCATGAAGACTCTGCAGCAGCTGCTTGAGTGACGCAGCAGCAACACGTCACGTGAACGCGCTGGAAACTGTCATCCGAACGTGAACGAAGAGCTGCATTAAAACTACTTCATCCGAACGTGAACAGCAGCTGCATTAAAACTACTTCATCCGAACGTGAACAGGAGCTGTATTAAAACTACTTCATCCGAACGTGAACAGCAGCTGTATTAAAACTACTTCATCCGAACGTGAACAGCAGCTGCATTAAAACTCCTTCATCAGGTAATCAGAGCGGTCCAGAGCAATAACACAAGCTGTATGAGTTTTTAAATCTCTGAATCTGTCTGAACGTTGTTATATGCGCAGGGTTTAAAGTTACTGAGCGTCGCTATGAGACATTCATCACGTCAACACTTCAAAAAGTTCAGCTCTTTATGAAAAAACTAACTGATGTTGTCAACAACAAGCCCTGGACCAGATTAAAGCCCTGCCATGATGATGAAGAGTGAGAGATTCAATTGTTCAAGAGGTATTGTTTTATTATTATCTAAATAATCTTTTTTTTATCATAATCTTATTAACTTGTTTTTTTTAAATCTCTTTTGTTTTTTATTTCCAGTCTGTGACAGAGGTAAATCCACCTGCAGCTAAGTGATGACTGAACTGAACTCTGAACTGTTCCCACAGTCCCACCTGTCCCACCAAGAAGAAGTTGTGAGTACAGTAATGAGGACAAATACAGCCACACTGCTGCTACTGAACAAAAACTTGATTAGTTAGATTGTAAACAGTCTGTTGCTGCTTATTGTTCTGGTTCTGACTGTTATTGCATTTATTAAGATTTTTATTATTGTTCATATAGTTTATTTATTGTAGAGTGCTGTTTATTTAAAATATCATCCAAATGGGTCACTTTTATTTATTACTACAATACAATACAAACATATTTTTGGCACATTTTCAAAATAAACATTTTGTAAGTCTTTATTTTGTAAAAAAAAATAAAAATAAAAATTTGTACCGAAAAAACCCGAAAATAAACCGAACCGAGCTCTCCTTGTAGTTGAACCGAACCGAAATGTGATTTTAGCGTACCGTTACACCCCTAGTGTCTAGGATGTAGCCCCTGCGATAAACGATGGACTACTGTATACTGAAAGTATGACTATGGCTTTATTTTAAGGGGGTTGACATATCATTGTCAACACAAATTTAAGATTTTTGTTTTAAAAACACATGGTTTTTCTCCCACTTCACACTTACAGTATTTAATACTTGTGTTGGTCTATGAAATATAATCTCAGTAAATTATTTTGTACTTTCTAGTTGTATTGTGACAAAATATGGGAAAGTTCAATGAGGATGAGTACTTTTCCAAGGCACTGTACTGTACTATGGTAACCAAAACATTTGATCTAAGGAGTTTTAGGCTCCTGAAGAAGTAAAACACCATAAATACTCACAGGTAGGCAGCCTTGCCCTCTTCCATTTCTTTGCCCTTGCCACTGGTGGCTGTTTTCTTGCCGCAGAGCGTGCGTGTGATGCACATCAGCAGGCCGCAGTGACGCAGGAAGAAGCAGCTGACGTCCACCAACACGAGGAGCAACAGCAGCGCCCCCAGACCAAGGCCCACCACCGCACCGAGCCCCAGGCCGCTGAACAGGGATTCTGCTAAGGCAGTGAAACACACAACACACACAACAAGTAAAGACTAGTTAGCAATCTGAATGTAAAATGTTTTTTCTTTCTTCTTCTTTTTCTGCATCAAACAAAGGTCATGGCCAGGTGGAGCGCTGTGTCTCAGGAAGCGGCAGGGATTCCTTGTCTTATTGAAGGACGAGTCCACAGGTTGGGTTCCTACAGAGCTGAGGCTGAAGGTCAGCTTCCTCACTACACAAGCAACCCTCATTTTTATACACTTAGGGAGCAACAATATTGTACTGAGTGGAAACCAAACAAAGCAAAACCTGAAAACCTAAACCCTTTTTTTCCACAGAAATGTGTCAGTTAATACTTTCAAAGTCAGCTGGAAAGGTACAAAACTTATCTGTGATTCTTAACAAGAATGGAGACAAAGGAGATCATTTTTGATTGAAGAGAAAACTCTTCAGTTGCCACTCCTGTGTTCATCAATGGTGAAACTGGTGGTGCATCAATATACCGTAAATATCTGGGAACTGTTCTTGATGACAAACTGACCATTGGTGCACATGTTGACTCACTTTGTAAAAAGGCCCACAAGAGGATGTATTTTTATCAGAAGCTCTGTGGTTTTAATGTTGATTCTACTTTCATGAGAATGTTTTTTTAGTCTCTTTTAACTTACATCTTCATCTGTTGGTTTGGACTTTTGACATGCAAATACATGAAGAAATTCTCGGGGATTGTCAGGATGTGCAGTAAAACTGCTGACATAGCCCTACAGAACCTTACTGACATACACAAGATGAGGTTGTTGAACAAGGCCAGGCTGATTCTGGCAGATCCTGATCACCCACTCCATGGCAAATTCAAGTTGCTTCCTTCTGGATGCAGGTATCTGCTGCCCAGATGTAGGATGAACAGACTGAATAACTTTTCAGGTCTCTCTTGTAAATGAGTCCTCAAGGCTCAGTGGGATTAACCTGTCTAAATAAAGGTTGAATGAAACTCATTCATCCCTGTAGAGATTGGGCTTCTCAACTCACAGTGATGATTTCTGTTCTGTTATTTTAATGTCTCAATTGTCTAGTATGGATGTTTTATGTCTACTGACTGTGAAACAAATTGCCCCTTGGTGATACCGTATTTTTCGGACTATAGGTCGCACCCGAGTATAGGTCGCATTGTCCAATTATTGCCAAAGAATTGGAAAAAATCCATATATAGGTTGCACCCGAATATAGGTCGCACCTACGTCAAAATGTGGACCGTGTTTAGCTCTGCTGCAAATGTCTGCCACAGGAGCGCACAGCAAGGCTTTTAAGAAGATTAACACTTAAAAACAATTAATTGTTTGATAAAAATTATAGCAAATATGTGTCTGAGCTGAACTTTTCTTTAATAAATGAATAATTTTAGCAGGATAAACACCTAAAAATATATTTGTTAGCTGACATTATTGTAAGAGTGTGTCTCAGTTTAATTTTTGTTAATAAATGATTACAAATCAGCTTATTTTATTAAAAAAAACATATATAGGTCGCACCTGACTATAGGTCGCAGGCCATGAAAAAATGGTAAAAAGCCGCAACCTATAGTCCGGAAAACACGGTAATAACGATTCTTTAACTTGAACTAAGGATGTTAAATGATATTTTTTATTAGTTTTACATTAATAGTGTTTAGTGTATATCTTCTTAGATCTCTTAACATACCGTTTAGCATTCGTTTTTAGCGTATATCTTAGATCCTTATATACTGTTTCTTTTTTTCCTTTTTTGGTTGATATTTTTGGATGTAAATGGGACCTGGAGTACACAATTTTGTTCCACCTCATGCACCACATGTGATGTGACTGACAATAAAAGATACCTGCACTTGAACATACCAAGTCGCCTCCCAAACAAATCAAAGTGTTTTTAACTTGCAATTCAGGTTACAAACACATTTGGTCAAGGAAAATGCAATTTAAGTGGCAATTTGTAGTTTCCTGTGCGTTGAAAAAGTACAATAAACCACTATTGAAGTTGAAGTGTGAGTAAACAAAACACATTTCCTCAGCTGTTTATGCCCTCAAGCCTTCGAGCAATACGTGTCACCTGTCAGCACCCGTGGTCTCGTGAGTGCAGGAGAAATGTGTACATTTTCCAGGTCTACTGCACCTCAGAGCAGCTCAACTGGCCACATTAACATACAGAAGTTTCAGTCTGAGTCCTCTGGGCACCTCTCACTTACCTTCTACCTTTAAATGGATTCATGTGAAAAAGAAATTCTGAATTTTCATCTGGAAGCTGAGCAACTCGTAAAACGCACCGGGCTCTCAGCTCAGTGGGGAACGAGTGGCAGGTCCTGCCTTCAATTGAAATAATGACTAAATGAAGGCAGGGCGGTGAAGTGAGGCTCCCGGTGGACCTGACTGAATAGAGCTGTGGCCCTAAGTGATCCTGGGGTTGAGCAAACAGAACGTTCACTACAGAATCAGTGTTGACAGCTGGAGGTCACACGTCGCCGAGTAATCAGAGATGGAGGACTGAATGAACTTTCCTGCTTAGGAGTGCTCTTACGTGTGTATTCAGTGGCCTGTATGTCAGAAAAGGAGATGAGACATTAATATGAAGGGCAACTCAGAGGAGGCAGAGTGGTGGTGTCTGGGAAAAGATTTCCAAGAAAGAAAAAAGTGAATGTTGCCAGCACTTTATCAACCACATATCTCTGGGTAAAACATAAAGAGGATGCCGGTGTAATGGAGTTAAAAATGCACTGCAAAGTTTTTGTTTACTTTACTGTGTCAATAATGTTTGTGGATTTTATCGTACTGTCTATTATTCTGAAATGTATCAAGGGTGGTAGTGATGTAATGCATTTCTTCCTGGTAGCTTCCTTTTCCCCCACTTTGCCACCATGCAATGCGAGGGTAAGTAGTGTCGGGACGATGTTGGTGGTTATTTTTTTCTGTCTTCAAAAATGCAGCTGTTTAATCTTTAAATATTTTATGTTGGTTGATATCAATTGTACAATGTTATTGTGACTTTTATTTTTCATTTTGACCACAAAATCCGAGTTTTTATAGACGTTTTATTGTCCCCATTGTAAGATAGTTTGGCGACACTTTCCGTTTATTGCGCCTTCTTGTGCACATATCTATGAGCTGGCTGCTCAACAGCTTTGAGTCCTCCCTGACCTCTGCGTAATGTTGGCGTAATGTTGGCGTCATTATGTGCTTGTGTGCAAGACTTTTTTTCAATACCACATTTTTGACCTTCAAACAGAGGTCAAAAATGTGTTGGGAATTTTTTTTGTCTCCAAACCCTATGTGTCATTTTTCACCACTTTTATTGTCTGTCCAACAGATCTCACTTGTAAATGAGTCTTCGAGACTCAATGTGACTTATCTGTTTAAATAAAGGTTGAATGAGTGGTTGTTGACTGTAATGGCTCTGCAGATGGTTTTCCGCCATTTCACAGTGTACCGGTAACATTTGTTTTTTGCATGTGTAGGAGCCCCAAGCCCCACAGAAGACAAGTGATGTGTTTGGTTTACAGTAGTCCCTCGCTACTTCGCGGTTCGACTTTTGTAGACTCTCTTTATCACGGTTTTCAAAGTAAGATTGAACATGAGAAAAATAAAATTGTACAGGACACATGATAGTCAACTTTAATATTACTCACAAGATTGGGACAGTACGGGATACAGTACTGTACAGTAAAAAGTTAATGAAAAATGAAATACTTCAGACAGGCACTGCACTTTTGTAGTTTTATCTCTATAAGCATCCACTCTATTATCGCTAGTGCTGTCATTTCTAACCCGGACCCAGAGCCTGGCCCCACCTGAACCGGATTAGGTCTAGGCAGGGTCATAACCAAACACCTACAATAAACGAGGGACTACTGTATTGTCTTATGCAGGAAAGCAAATAAAGGTGAAAGAACAGTATTAGTCAATCTTTACTTTAACACGTTAAACCCAAGGTGCAAGGGGTAAATCTAGTCCTTATTAATATCTTTACTGGCCCTCAATATATTTTTAATGAAAAATACAATTCATAATTTTGTTTAAAAAATTTGCATACTTTATTTAGTGCAGAATGACAGGCGGTTAAAGCCCCCCGTATAGCTATGCGTACGTCCATACGCGTGTCTGTACGTGCATACTGTACGCAGAGAGTTCAGCCCCACACCCCAGCATACGTTCTCGCATACATTCTCGCGTTTTCGCACCAAATTCTTGACGTCATTTGAGCAGCTGCAGCGCAGCTCCTGACAAGAGCGTTTACCTACGGGACAAATTGAGGTCGCTGATTGGTCATTTGCTGACACGCCTACTGCATTGATTGACAGGTCGGGGGAAAAAAGGCGAGAGCTGGCAGCTCCAGCCGCAGCGGTGTTCTGTGTTTATATGTTAATAAAAAGTTCTAAAAAAAACAAAAAAAAACAGGGAGCGCTGGTCCTGCAGCCCACACATCAGACCAGCACACCAGGAAATCTCCAGACCCTCCCGCAGCCACGCTGGACCTGAGTTTAATTCGCTCGTGACAAATTTGTTCATTTCTCATCATTTCAGTCATGGAGTCAACGGAGGAGGAAGCGATCACTTGCCTTTTGGCAAAAAAACAAAAGAAAAGGCCAGATCAAGGATGAAGAAGAGGAATTTAATACATTGGTGTCGCATACAAAACAGTCCGGCGCCGGGCAGTTTATTGTGCAACACCGCGCTTGCGTACGCGGTCGTAAAATTTGAGCGATACGCTTGTACCTCTGCGTAGTACGTGCGTACCTCTGCGTATGGACATACACAGAGCTATACGGGGGGCTTAACTTTAAAGCCAAGAAACATTAGTTTGCAATTTGGAATAAACTTTGATTTTCATGTGGAAAGGGCAACTGAGAACAACATCAACTACCTCATACATATACTGTGTACATCAACTTATATGCTGCTGTGCCACTCTTTGCAAATGTCAACGCTAGAAACTTCAGTTTATTTTATAGATTTACGTTTTTATACTTTTCATACTACTATGCAAAAACTCAGGACAGTATTACACTTTTATTATTTCATTTTATGCTTATGTTCATTGGGTGTTTGGTGTTTTAGGGGTGTTTGGTGTTTCAGTGTTGGTGTAAATTTTCATACTTTTATACTATTATGAAAAAACTCAGGACAGTGTTACACTTTTTTACTATTTTATGCTTATGTTTATTAAATGTTTTAGTGTTTAGTGTTTAGATGGTTACTGTTGCACCGAGGGACTGAGAGAAACGCAATTTCGGTCCTGTGTATGTCCTGTACATATTGCAGTTCTGACAATAAAGTTGACTTTGACTTTGACTTTGACTTGAATGTCAAATAAACCTTCAACCAAGAAGAGACGTCATGTAGCTGACTTAAGGCCCCCTCATAGCTCTGCGTTCGGCCATACACCGCTCTACGCCGTCCGTACGCCGTCCGTGCACAGAGGCACAAGCGTACCATGTACGTGCCAAGCTCAAATTTTATGACCGCTAACGCAAACGCGTTGTCTCACAATAAACTGCCCAGCGCCGGACTGTTTTGTATGTGACACAAATGTATTAAATTCCCCTTTTTCATCCCTGATCTGGCCTTTTCTTTTGTTTTTTTGCCAAAAGTCAAGTGATCGCTTCCTCCTCCGCTGACTCCATGAATGAAATGATGAGGAAATGAATGAATTTGTCACGAGCAAATTAAACTCAGGTCCAACATGGTTGCGCAAGGTTCTGCAGATTTCCTGGTGGGCTGCAGGACCAGCGATCCCTGTTTTTTTTTTTTAACCTTTTAATAAGATATAAACAGAACAACGCTGTGGCTGAAGCTGTGTGAAGTGCCGGCTCGCCTTTTTTTTCTCACCCCGACCTGTCAATCAATCCAGTAGGCGTGTCAGCAAATGATCAATCAGCGAACGCTCCGCGCTGTGGTTGCTCAAATAATGTCAAGAATTTGGAGCGAAAACGCAAGAATGAACGCGAGAACGAACGCAGAGCTGTGCGGGTGAACGCGCACGCACAGAACGCGCGAGTAGAGTGGCGTACGGCCGAACGCAGAGCTATGGGGGGCCTTAAGTTTGGGTTTTTAATGTTGACTCCCTATTTTTTCAAAAGAATTTGACGCACCTGCTTTAAAACTATACAGTAATAGACACATGTGTGATTCTGATACAAATGTTTCGTATTTTAATGACAAATCAGCTCCGATGTGCTTAAGCCATAGACATAATAAAAATCAAAATACATCAATATGACCCTATTAGCATCTATTGTCCACAATTGAAGCTACAATGCCCAATTGGTAGGTGCTGCCATTTTGTATTTTTGGAGTCTTTCTTCACTTTCTTAATGTGAAGCATTCTCTGGAAGAAGAATTTGCTTCCATCTCTAATTATTTATTGTATATTGACATTAATCCTGAAAAAAAAAAACTATGCCCGTAAGATTTCATGCCTTCATGATTTGTGTGCGTGAGAGTTGAGAAATAATACAAGTGTCCTGATTTTAGCAGTGCAAAGTAAAAAAAAAAATCTGAAAAGAATAATTGCTCAAAGGGACTGATAACATTTGGAGCTGAGGAAAAAAAGATATCACACAATGACAGAAAAATAAAGAAAGAGGCAAAGGAAAAACCGTTATAGAAAGACCACAAAGGTAGACAAAATGATCACAGGGGAAAAATAAGCCATGCAAACTGAACAAAATGGAACATAAAAGTAACAAATAAATGTAAAATATTAAAATATATTACGGTAGGTCACTGATCAGTAAAGAATGCAAAATAATCACGTCAACACAAAAAGAACACAAATAAATACAAAATAATCAAAATTATATACTAAACTATCCAAGATACAGATAGCGTAAGAGGAAATCATCATTTATAAAATGAGCAAAAAGATACATGTGATCAGACGATGCAATATCATATCAAAGACAGTAATTTTTGCACATCAGAAGATAAACCACTATGCACCATAAAATCCAATCTTTTTAACGTTTACAAGCTTGTCTTTTA
>JBBPBX010001771.1:64780-92696 GCA_038048925.1 Garcialebias charrua | reverse complement strand
TAAAAACACTTTTCATTTCTCCTTTAAAGCTGCACTGACATCATGTTGTAACTATGCATCATTTTGCACTACATATATATATACATATACATGTATATATATATACATATATGTATATATATATATATATTATCATTGAACTATGTTCGTTTTTGCAAAATAAATTATAAATATATTAAAATTTCATTACACGTTATGGTAATTTTGTCGCTGGGACACGCCCACATTTTTCCGAGAACTTCCGCAATACGTCACGTGACGTAAGGAGATGACACGCTGCTCAGCGCGCACTTTGTAAACAACATGGCGGCCGACACAGAACCGGACGAATTTAGCAATCTGAGTGAAGAAAAGAGCGATTTTTAGTCAGTTTGGGAAGCCAAAGTTATTTCAGGGTGATAAACAGCAGGTTCTAATTTATGTCTGCAGCCGTATTTAATGAAGCCTTACAAACGAGGAAGTAGGTGTCAAGCCGCGACTTGTCAGGACAGAGGAGGACAGATGGAATCCGTTCACGTTGTCCACAGAGCACTGATTGGTACTGCTTTAATTAATGTATCCATCTAATAATTATTCAACATTACTTATAGTTTAAAAAAGATGAGTCCCTTTGAAGCATCTGTTTTATTTTCTATGTTTATTCTAACGTTATGTGCAAGTTTTACTGCCCTCAGTCTTTACATCAAAAACGAAATTTCACTCAAATTCTGTCTAAATAACATCACTACATTTTCATAGCTGGAGCATCAGGCTGTGCAGTACCTGGTTTCAGCTGTAATAATCCTCCCCCATCCTCCTCCAGCTGGGACATGAAGGCTTCTGAATTTAACACCACCTCTCTGTCGTCACAGTTCAGCCGTAAGTTCATCAGTATCTGTGCAGTCTTGTTTGAATGTATGTGCGTGATATAGATTTAATTATTGTGTGTGTGTTTGCAGGTGAGTTTGGCCTGCAGCAAGAGCCTTCTCTTGTGCTGAGCCAGCTGGTTCAGAGACACTCCGGCCCCTCCTTGCCTCTGGCACGTCAGCCAAGTCCTCCATCTCAACAACAAGCAGCCCCTGCTTCAGCGTCGTCTGCGCCCCAACACATCTACATTTACTACTACTTTTATATTTTATTTTTCTTTACGTTTACATTTATTACTACTGTTTACATTTATTACTACGGTACTGTTTACATTTACACTACTTTTTATATCTACACTACTGCTAATATACCGGTATATACTATTTTTACTAGCCTTATTGCATATGCCACTTTACCTCTATACCAATATCAACTACCTCATACATATACTGTGTACCTAAACTTCATATGCTGCTTTGTCACTCTATTACAAATGTCGATGCCAGAACTTTCATTTTATTTTATAGATATACTTTTTACACTTTTATACTACTATGAAAAAACTCAGGACAGTATTACACTTTTATTATTTCATTTTATGCTTATGTTTATTAAATGTTTAGTGTTTTAGTGTTGGTGTAACCTTTCATACTACTACTATGCAAAAACTACTATGCAAAAACTCAGGACAGTATTACACTTTTATTATTTCATTTTATGCTTATGTTTATTAAATGTTTTAGTGTTTTAGTGTTTAAATGGTTACTGTTGCACTGAGGGACTGAGAGAAATGCAATTTCAATCCTGTGTATGTCCTGTACATATTGCAGTTTTGACATTAAAGTTGACTTTGGCTTTGATCAGCTCGCCAGCACAGGCTGGCCTGGTTCTGGCTGCTGCTAAATACCTTATCAGTCAAAGCAATTACAAGATTTTTTGTAAAATTTTCAGCCCTGATTAATCTTGATTGTTTAACGTTACCCTATTTTTCACACTCTCTATCAAATAAACAAAGTTTTTCAAAGTTGGAACTCTCAAAAAAGTTTTTATTTTATTTTACATAGGGACAATTGGTTAACATTCTCACATAACAAAATTAATTTAAAAGATATCCACATACCAAAATACAGTAGTCAATAAAATGTTTAGGTACTGCACTTACCTCCAAACAAAACAGTACAACATATTTCCATCAAGAATATCTACTTACAAATGTAAGACAATGTCAATATAAGTAAATTACAGCATTTTCTTTTTCTTCAAGACTGTGCCATCAGCTCTTCTGACAAACTTTATATCTCCATTTCCTGACCAAAGGTGTTTTGATACCGTAGTTCTGGACAGTCCAGGATAACTTGTGTGTCACTGTAGCTGCCATCAAAATCTTGTGCTGCAGCTCGGGGGCGGCTGCTGGTTATGGTGAGAGTTGGTGAAGACCAGACTCTGTGTGGAAGTGGAGGAAGGTGGTTCTCTTCCTCCAACACCAGGCTTCTGCAGCAAAGAGGCGAGGTCACAAGAGAAGGCTCTGACTGCAGGCCAAACTCACCTGCAAACACACACACACAATAATTATATCTATATCATGCACATACATTCAAACAAGACTGCACAGATACTGATGAACTTACGGCTGAACTGTGACAACAGAGAGGTGGTGTTTAATTCAGAAGCCTTCATGTCCCAGCTGGAGGAGGATGGTGGAGGATTATTACAGCTGAAACCATGTACTGCACAGCCTGATGCTCCAGCTATGAAAATGTAGTGATGTTATTTAGACAAAATTTGAGTGAAATTTTGTTTTTGATGTAAAGACTGAGTGCAGTAAAACTTACACATAACGTTAGAATAAACATAGACAATAAAACAGATGCTTCAAAGGGACTCATCTTTTTTAAACTATAAGTAATGTTGAATAATTATTAGATGGATACATTAATTAAAGCAGTACCAATCAGTGCTCTGTGGACGACGTGAACGGGTTCCATCTGTCCTCCTCTGTCCTGACAAGTCGCGGCTTGACACCTACTTCCTCGTTTGTAAGGCTTCATTAAATACGGCTGCAGACATAAATTAGAACCTGCTGTTTAACACCCTGAAATAACTTTGGCTTCCCAAACTGACTAAAAATCACTCTTTTCTTCACTCAGTTTGCAAAATTCGTCCGGTTCTGTGTCGGCCGCCATGTTGTTTAAAAAGTGCGCACTGAGCAGCATGTCATCTCCTTATGTCACGTGACGTATTGCGGAAGTTCTTCGTGTTTTCATTTATTTCGAAGGGGTTTTTCATACGGTGTTCAAATGATCAGTTTCTTTTGTAGACTGATAAAGATTTACTAAAGGACACAGGTAGATCTGTTCTGGTGAGGCTTGGGGATGATAATATAGCTGGTGCCTCTTTGTCCTGTCAGTTTTACGACTTTGAAGATATATAGTTGTGAGGAAATCTACTGAAGGCCTCCTTACCCTGCATGTTTGTTCAGTTAGAAAGTAACAAGAACAGCTCTAAATATGTGTGTAGGGTATGATCTTTAATGTAATTTAATGTCCAGTTACACTAATTGGTCATTTAGTGGTCTACTAGAGTGTGCATGTTTATAAGTACTCAGCAATAAATGTACATTTATTTTAGTCATCGATGTGTCGGTGCCCCTCTCCCTGGGGCCTGGGGAGACCCGAGCAAGCTGAGGGAAGGCAGTGGTATTTCCTGTGTCTTCTGGCAGTAAAGGAGGGACAACAGTCTCTGAAACAAAACTCCTCTTGTCAGTTTAAAGCAGGCAACCCCCACAGAAGAGTCAGTTTAAAGCAAGCCACCCTCACAGAAGAGTATAAAAGTATAAAAGTTTCCATCCTCCAACAGACAATGCAGAAGCAAGCCCACGGATCAGGTTGTATGTTCTCTTTTTCCCTCTCTCTCTCTCCCTCCCTTCTCCTCTCTCTCTCTCCCCACTGTCTCCCTGGTTGTCTTTGAACAAATGTAATGGCTTTTAGAAATAGAACAAATGTATTCTGTGACTTTTTAACTTATGATTAATTAAACTGGTTTGGAACTTTAAGTGAGCGTCTGTCGTGTTTAAGTGTATCTCTCCTTTTTGATCCAAAGTGAAACCAAAATAACGAATTTGGGGCGAATAAGAATCAAAGCCAACAAAAATGGAGGTTCCACCGAGATTGGTTGCATGCGCGGACAGGAAAGGACGAGCGGGAGTCCAGAGCACTGATCAGTGACCGGTCTACACAACAATGAGGTAAGCAGATTGTCTGTTTCAACAAAAATCTGAAATTGGACATTTATAGGTAAATTTTAATTCAGTGTGTTGGATTCCAGTAAGATAAGGAAATAAGGCGAGTAAGTATATGTATACGTGAAGTAAATAATAATACCCAAGTCCCAGGTAAAAACACGCAGTGGTCGCGCCTCCCAAATGCCGACAGGCGTTTGGAACAGAGGGGTCGGGGTTTTAGAATAAATAAATAATTTATTTGCCGCTGACCCTGTAACTCTGAGACCAAGTTTAAACTGTAAACTTACTAGAGTGGTGACTAGTTTAAAACAGTGACAATTTAGACTTACTTATAATTCGAGATTAAATAAGTAAGGGCGGGACTGGGGTGAGAAATTGAGGAAAACGCGCTGACTTTCGCTGATAAAATAACTCGATAAGAGTTCCAAATCTGGACCAGTTAAAAATAGAATTAGTCACAGAATACTAAATCTTTTTTATGTTCTAAAATAATGGTTTCCTGCCATGTCACGTCAGCTTGCCTGCCTCACCTGCGTGACTTGTCTCTGCTCTCCAAACTGCGCGTGGCTTTCTCTCTCTGCAGCGCTGTGCTGCTCTGGACCAGTGGCGGAGCTAGACTTTTATTGCTGGGGGGGCCGAGAGGGGGCCAAGGCTATAAGGGGTCCACTTACTACGGCACAGTGGGAAAAATGGATTTATCCCAATTTTTTGGGGGATTTGTAGACGCTATGAAATTTTGAAACAACATATTTTTCCCTTAAAATGATACAGGCTCTCAGTTTAAATTTTTGATCTGTGATCTAAATATTTTTAAGTTTAGAAACCAAGTGGTTTTCTAAACAGCTTTAGTGTTTGACTTTGTCCACACTCATAAAATACACAATGAAGTACCCAAAAAAATATATATATATACCGGTAAACTTAAATGGTACATATCGCCCCTTGCTGCTTTGAGCATGTAACAGTCACAAGACCACATTGAAATAAGAAATATAAAATATGATAAAAATACATTTCTGTGTTTATTTCATTTCTATTCAAGACACTATGATAAGAATGACTATATATTTAATATAGGCGGATACAGAGTACAGTATCTCTGTTTACAATTCTGGTTGGTGGTGTGCCTCGTGATTTTTTCAATGAAAACACTGTGCCTTGGCTCCAAAAAGGTTGAAAAACACTGGTCTAATGAAAATAAACAGTTTAAGTTAATTAGAATGATTTAAAAAAAATAGCTAAACAAGAGCATGGTTTTGCTAAATTAGGCTGAAAAGTTGGATTAAAAATGTAGAATTAGCTGAAAAAGCTGAAACAGGCTATATACAGAAATTATTAAGTAAAATACCTTGATATCACAATATTTTTTTGCCTCAATAAAAGCACTGTCCTACTTGTTATTTATTTAATTGTTCCCATACATATCTTTAAAAAATGGGAGTTAAAACTGCATATTTCTTGGTGCATTTGTGTGTACAACTGGACCAGTGCTCTGTTTTTATTTTTTATTTATTTTATAGACGTTTTAATAAGATATAACACCGCTGCGGACTGTTGCTCGCTGCTCTCAAAGCCTCTCAGCTTCTGCCCAGAGAGGAGCAAGAGCCGCGCGGCTTCTCTCGTCTTCTCCCTGGCTCCCCGTTCTGCTGTTACCTTTGAAGTTCTTTTCGTTGACTCAGGGCTCGGTTCTGTCCAGCCTTGTTGCGCGGCTACCTTTCTGAACTCCCGACCCACGGGGAGAGAAAAAAGAGAGGGGCAGATCTTCCCGGAGCTTTTGCTAAAAATCTGCTATGAATCATGAAATAACACATTTAGCGTTATTTCTCTACAATATAAATAAACGCTCCTGTATTATTTTTAAATAAACAAATAAATAATGGCGATGCAATTTGAAAACATGGTGAGTCATGGACTTTAAAGAATTCAAAAACAGAAGGAGGAAAATAATGACTACTGTATTTTTAGCCTGTATGACATATTTATGGATTGTTTTTTCTTCTTAAACTTTTCACAAGCTATCTGAAGATTAAATATGAAACAAACATTGAGACGCTAAAGTTAGAACAGTTTTATTTAGATACAGCAGTTAATAGAGTAATAAACGAATTCTCCACCTCCTCAGGAGTTGGTGCTGGGTTCCTGAAACACAAAAATAAACATTACATTAAAACGGTTTACACTTCTCCATTTTAACAGGACTAGATCATTTTCTACAGCGTGAATGTGGGTGAAATGAAAAAAATAGAACTTCAGCTCTGATCGAGGGTCTGGTTTTAACCAGGCTAGAAGGCCTCAGGATTGTACAGTTTTTTGAATAAACAAATAAAATATTTGCGGACAGTTCGAGACAAATTAATTAGGGCCGAATGAACCGTCACAGTTGGAAGGATTGATCAAAAAGGATTATGACATTCTATCTCAATAATTTTAGGTTATAACACTTAGACAAACGGGAAAGTTGGAAAATTGCAGTGAACCTCCCGTTAGCATAGCATATGCCTAACAGCGGACATTTTATAACTTTGTAACGGTAGACAGCTCACATCGGATTCGCTAACAAAGCGTACAGTGGCGCGTCGTGTAGATAAACAATATCGACTTTAAATAATCCAAAGTTGGTTTTTGTAGACGAATTTAGCAGCTAACAGCAAAGCTAACGAGCCACTAGGTCCGACGTGGTTTACGAGACGTAGTCTTATAATTTGTGTATAGGACGTGAGGAGGTAGAACCGAACGTATCATACTTGCATTTTCCAATATAAGAAGCAGAGAAAGTGGACGTACTTTTGTGAATAGCTCCAGTGAATGTACACGTCTTGTGAGCGTTGACCGGAAGAGCAGGGTTGCCAGATCTCTAGACCGAAAGAAGCGATCAGCTCCTTCAAAACAAGCACAAATAAGCGACTCAATGTCCGCGAGAAGCAAAAATGAAAACCCGCCACAAGCGGATGATCAAATTTGAAAGCGACTCCAGGGAAAAACAAGCCCAATGCCGCTTGAAATAAGCGGATTTGGCAACTATGGGGACGCAAAAGACAGTCGTTTCCTGTACAGCCTGAGCAGGGTTGCCAGGTGAGAAATGTAGGATTATCGTACACCCATCATAAACAAAATAAGTCACTCTATTGTTGAATACTGTAGCGTCTAACAGGCACTCACAGCTTTGTGGCGTCAGTACTGGGGGGAACCATAGACATTAATACGCATTATTGTCTGGTGCTCTACAGAAAGTCTTCTGTCACATTTAGAAAAGCACGATTAGCTGGAATTCCAAGACGCCTTCAGGGTTCACAAAAAACTCCGACAGACAGTTGCGACAGGCTGATGGAAACCGATCACAACTACACGTTCACAGAATGGCGAAATTATTGTATTTTTGGCCTTTTTCGGGATTATCGATCGTACATCGTAGAGGGGGCAAAATTATCGTACAAATACGAAAATTATCGTACAGCTGGCAACAATGAGCCTGAGTATAATGGAGACCCCTGATGGACGAAAAAAGGTACTGCAGACAGGAGCATAATAATTTCTAGAAAAACCAAACATAGGTCGGAGTCACTTTTATTTGTAATTTAATTCAGCCATCCAGTTGGGTCATTCGTTCTGAAACATTTAATAAAAGTAAAGGGATGCAGGTACAGATTTTAATAACTTTTTGGAGTCAGATGAATAAAAGAATAGGACAGATTGGGGTTTGAATAATAATAATAATAATAATAATAGTAATGAATTCAATTTATAACGCACTTTTCATTAATGGAAATCTCAAAGTGCTAAGGAGGGAGTAGCCCTCACAGACAGGTCTTAAATAAATACATCTTTAATTTTAATCTATTGAGGACATCAATTTAATCTCAATTTATAATAAGTGGAGAGTTGGACTTTAAAAATCGACTAAGGGGTGACAAAGACCCGGCCCACGGGCCGCATCCGGCCCGCCAGGGGTTTTTAGTCGGCCCGCAGATGAATCTGAATTATAAAAAAAATAAAATAAAAAATGAACGCTATTTTCTTAAAAATCTGCAGTAATTAAACAGTTACGCTCAAAGCTCAATTTATGGGTTCACAGTTGCTTCTTAGATGTGAAAAATGGATTTAAAATTCATTCATTTCTAAATTTTGATGCATTTTTAACATGCAGGAAAGGGTTTTAACAAAACTTTTTTTTTTTTTTTGTATGTCCAGAAGCCCAGATTTAGTTTTTTAGATTTTTCTACCTGGATTATTGAGCATGCATCAGGGTATTTAACAAAACAGTTTGTTGAATAAATGTTTTAAAACGTGCAATCACTGATCAGTTTTTTAATATGTAATGCACTTAAATGTTAAACTGAGTAAAAATGTAAAAGGACAATTAATTTAATGTTAATATCTTTATAATTTATTTATTCTTTGCACTAATACAAAGACAAAAGTGGACTTTTGGAATGAGTATTCTGGTCTGACCCCCTTGAGATCAGATTAAGCTGTATGCGGCCCCCAGATCAAAATGAGTTTGACACCCCTGGACTAATAGTTATATACCTGGAACAACAGGCCAAAATGAAAGAGCCCACATTTTACTTTGAATAAATGAGCCACTGAGCTTAATAATTTCAAATTGACAATTTAGGAGGGCATCTAGCTGTGCGGTTTAGACATGAAAATATACACGATACATAAATAAATCCAACAAGAAGGCAGATCTTAGAAGGCTCAAGGAATTTGCTAATTATCATAGACTGTATACTAGCAAGGGGGTCTTAGAAGACCGTACATTGTACGTTCTGAAATAAAAGTAGGCTACAGTATTTTTTGATTTCAGGGTAAAATTGATTATTTCACTTTTAGGTAAACTAATGTTTTGGATCTGTTGTGCAGATCAGATTAAAAGATGCCTCCGTCGAAGGATCCATAATAAAGATTGTTAACAGAAAATTAATTTGATCCTGGTCTGTTAATGATTTTTTAATTTTTTAATTTTTTAATTTTTTAAATAGCCTCATTGAACAGTGTTGATGGAACGGCATGAGTGAGTCTTATGAATCCCACCTCATCTATACAGAACACATAATGGTTAAGGGGCTGACAGATGTTTCTAAAAATAGAGAGGTTGGAATTGGTCCCTAGAAATAACTAATTAGAAATAACTAGATTGTAAATGTTTCCTAGAAACAACTAGGTTGACAAATGTTCCTAGAAATAACTAATTAACTAAAAGATGGTAAATACATTTTAGTATACAAAGAAT
Organism: Garcialebias charrua; assembly: GCA_038048925.1. Taxonomy (NCBI): domain Eukaryota; kingdom Metazoa; phylum Chordata; class Actinopteri; order Cyprinodontiformes; family Rivulidae; genus Garcialebias; species Garcialebias charrua. The sequence goes on along the minus strand of JBBPBX010001771.1, from coordinate 83,376 downwards.
AATAAGGATAACTGATAAATTGGCGTTATAAACAAAGTTCACTTGCGTTGATATTGAGGCGGCATCGGTCTTGAACGTTTTATTTTCTTTAATCATGTCATGGAGGAAGGAGTATTGATGCAAGCATATTTCAAATGAGCAATTAACAACACTGTTTTTTTTTCCTCTGTGAAATGTGTGTGAAGCAGGATGGGGGACGCCCCTTGGAAATGTTTCCTGGCCTGCAGGCTCAAACCACTCAAACCTGAAGTGGACCTGATCAGAGGGTGGTTAGAAATATGATGGTTCTGTAGATTTATAGCAATTGACTTGACTAGACGACATGTGACATTGACTCAGGAAGAAGGTGTATAGAACCACACGTGTACAATGTTTTGTGAATTATGCTCTGCCGCCGCTTGCTATGTTATTTTTTTAATTATGCTCTGCCACCGCTTGTGATGTTATTGTTATGTGTGTAATTTCTGCTATAAGCTGAGTGAAAAGGTACAGTATTTTTGTAAGTATGAACCGCCTTAAAACTACTCATAATTAACCCTAATGAAGATTAAGTCTCTTCCAAACCCAACTAACATGCATGAATCATTCATTGTACTACTGATTTATAATTTATTGGGTGTTGTTTGTTGTGGCACATTCTGTTTATGATAGGTGGTTCCTGGAAATGCTCCAGCTGAGGGGGTTTTCTCAACGGAGTCCCGGGGAGGCAAGACCAGACAGCCCTGGTCAGGAAGGACCCGTGTGGGGTCGCTGAACGCACACCACAGGCAGTGCGTGTCAATGCCAGGGGATCCACACGGTTCAGTGTGCTCCAGCCCGTGAACCAGGAAGGAGCTAAAGGATTGGGCTGGACAACAAGAAGAGGTCGCATTCGAACTCTCATGCCTTGATAGACGAAAGTAGTCGAGTAAAGTTACGTGCGAGGCCCAGAAGGACTCTGTTTTATGGGGCCACTCGATGCTGGAACATGCACACATAGAACAGACACCTAGAACGATAAAAACATTACATATTAGAGTTTCACATAACACGAAGAAAACTCGGGGACATAGGAGGACATTCCCCGAGCAAAGCCAGGGGAATGCCCCTGAGTACGTGTGGCAAATTCAAAAAGTATATTAATGTTTCTGTGATGGTGATATAAATCTGGTGTTCTTTCTCTATTTTTGTGTGTTCAAGGGAGACAACTGCCTTGCTGCTGGAGGAGGAACTTGGGAACTCAAGGTTCATAATTCTGCAATATCCTAAGCGCTTACTATTATTATCGTTCATAGTTTGCATATATTTCCTTATATTCTACAATTTGCATATTAATAAATTCATTCGGGTCTGGACGACCCACTGGACAATTGGCTGATAAAGATCTTCGGTCCCTGGAAACAGGTGTTTGTATCTATAATGGTATCATTGGCTATTTTCTTAGGCATACTTATAACCTGCGGGTGCTGCTGCGTGCCTTGTTTAAGGTCTTTGACGGTTAGACTTATCACGTCCACTCTGGAAAAACGGGATCCTGAAGTGATGCGACAACTGTTTTTGTTAAAAAACTATAACTTGGAGGATTTTGAAAAGAACTGATTGAATATTGTGAATATATGCGTTTAGCTGCGTTATTAGGTGTGTGATTTTATTTCTTTTGGGATGGACCTCAGCAGAATGAGGTCCAAAGGGGGATTGTTGTGAAATAAAAATATATTTGTCTTCGTGTTTTCATTTATTTCGAAGGGGTTTTTCATACGGTGTTCAAATGATCAGTTTCTTTTGTAGAGTGATAAAGATTTACTAAAGGACACAGGCAGATCTGTTCTGGTGAGGCTTGGGGATGATAATATAGCTGGTGCCTCTTTGTCCTGTCAGTTTTACGACTTTGAAGATATATAGTTGTGAGGAAATCTACTGAAGGCCTCCTTACCCTGCATGTTTGTTCAGTTAGAAAGTAACAAGAACAGCTCTAAATATGTGTGTAGGGTATGATCTTTAATGTAATTTAATGTCCAGTTACACTAATTGGTCATTTAGTGGTCTACTAGAGTGTGCGTGTTTATAAGTACTCAGCAATAAATGTACATTTATTTTAGTCATCGATGTGTCGGTGCCCCTCCCCCTGGGGCCTGGGGAGACCCGAGCAAGCTGAGGGAAGGCAGTGGTATTTCCTGTGTCTTCTGGCAGTAAAGGGGGGACAACAGTCTCTGAAACAAAACTCCTCTTGTCAGTTTAAAGCAGGCAACCCCCACAGAAGAGTATAAAAGTATAAAAGTTTCCATCCTCCAACAGACAATGCAGAAGCAAGCCCACGGATCAGGTTGTATGTTCTCTTTTTCCCTCTCTCTCTCCCTCCCTTCTCCTCTCTCTCTCTCCCCACTGTCTCCCTGGTTGTCTTTGAACAAATGTAATGGCTTTTAGAAATAGAACAAATGTATTCTGTGACTTTTTAACTTATGATTAATTAAACTGGTTTGGAACTTTAAGTGAGCGTCTGTCGTGTTTAAGTGTATCTCTCCTTTTTGATCCAAAGTGAAACCAAAATAACGAATTCGGGGCGAATAAGAATCAAAGCCAACAGTATATATTTATAATTTACAAAATAAAATTAAATATTATAAAATCTTTATTATGTAGTGCATAATGATGCATAGTTACAACATGATGTCAGTGCAGCTTTAATGTTTTTAATACAGGATATTCAAGTGGATAGGAGTTACACCATGTACAACAGAGGAGTTTTTTTTTTCTTGTGGTACAGAGTGACAGATCTTGGCGAGTGAAGGAAGTATTTTTATTTCACTTTTGGCAAACTTTGATTTACTTCTTACTTTACAGGCTTATTCGGTTTTGTACCATGAAAATTTTGGATACAGCTGAAATTCAGTTCACTCTATTTAGTCTGTAGGGCACACCTAGAAAACTGACTTGATTAACAACGTGCACACATATTCACAAAAGGCTTCTACAATTGAGGTCATGCATGTGATACAATTGCAAAATTTTATTAGTCTAATCACGTCCCTCTAACCCCATTTTGCACCCCTCTACATCTAATGCCCCTTTTCCACTTGGTGGCGCGGGTCGGTTGTGACGTCATATTTGCGTGCCAAACGCGCGTTGGACACCATTTCCACCTCACATATGCGCCGCGCCGCACCAAGATTCTGGACTGATTTCAGAGCAGGGTTGAGGCGAGCTGGAAGCGAGCCGTGGGGAGAGGCTGGACTGGAGTTTGAGGAAGTGGCTATGGCGAGGGATCAAACACGGAAGGACATTACAAGATTAACACGGTAAAAACAATTATTTGTATTTAAAATTATAGCAAAGATGTGTCTTAAGCTGAACTATTCCTTAATAAATTCACGTAGTGGTCAAAACGGCAGGATTTTAAAAAGTAGTTTTGCCATGTGCACGCGATCGGCATTCTTTATTTTAAATGTAGCTAAATAAAAGCTTAAAAAATATATTTCATAGCTGGCTTTATACCACGAGGGTTCCTCAGGTGAACAATTCCTTAATAATGTCACGTTGTGGTCAAATCAGCTGGATTTAAATTGATTTGTTTTGACTACTTCCAAACCTGTCACATGTGCTCCGAAAATAAATTATTAAAAAATCGAATTTTAATTCAAATAATTCCAGTAGCTTACATTGTGTACATGAACATCTTGTGATTACACTGTGTTAGTTTGAAAAATATCTGCATTGTGGTTTCTGAGATATTTGATATGTGTTAAATACTAGTAGAAAAAATAGAAGCTAGGTCGACACACTTATGTCTATAAAAAAATCGAAATTTAATTCAAATAATTTCAACAGCTTACAGTGTGTACATGAACATCTTGTGATTACACTGTGTTAGTTTGAAAAATATCTGCTTTGTGGTTTCTGAGATATTTGATATGTGTTAAATACTAGTAGAACAAAATAGAAGCTAGGTCAACACACTTATGTCTATAAAAAAAATCGAAATTTAATTCAAATAACTTAAACAGCTTATAATGTGTACATGAACATCTTGTGATTACACTGTGTTAGGTTGAAAAATATATGCTTTGTGGTTTCTGAGATATTTGATATATGTGTTAAATACTAGTAGAAAAAATAGAAGCTAGGTCGACACACTTATGTCTATAAAAAATCGAAATTTAATTCAAATAACTTCAACAGCTTACAGTGTGTACTTGAACATCTTGTGATTACACTGTGTTGGTTTGAAAAATATCTGCTTTGTGGTTTCTGAGATATTTGATATATGTATAAATATCTTATATATATCTTATAAAATATATCTACATATAAAACCGTATCTAGACTGAATTACCGGTAACCATGTTTTTCTTTTTTTACAGTTAAGAGGAAGAAGTCAACACCAGAATTTATCAACTTGTGTCTTCTGGAGGAAGCCCATGAGACAACGGAAAAAAATCATTTAGGTGGATGCAGTATTTATTTTTGTGCTTTTTTCACTTCTTAGTTTTCATAATAAACATTTTTTTTCTTAAGTGGTGTCATTGAACAATAATTTCCTAAACATATTTTACAATGTTAAGTGTGTACAGTATAGTGTTTGTTTAAAAACATACTGGAAGTTAAGAATATTTTCCATTTGCATTTGACCTTTAAAGAATCATAAGAAAAAGATTATTAGATTTGAACAGCCCTCCATCCATCCATCCATCCATCCTTCCTGATGTCGGTCATGGGTAGTGCAGCAGCTTTTTCCAGGATGCACAGACGTCAACATGAACCCATCCATCCATCCATCTATCCATCCTTCCTGATGTCGGGTCGTGGGTGCAGCAGCTTTTCCCAGGATGCACAGACGTCAATATCAACCCCGATGAAGCTGTTCTTGGATGCCCAAACGAGTTTCCTGATCAACAAACATTTAATTAGTAATACTTTGTTTTTACGTTTAAAGAAACACACTTCTAATGTTTAAGGGACAGTTTAAACCAAATTATCCATTTGCATTTGACTTTGAATTATCCCTAACAAAATATTACCGTTTAAATTTAATGAAATACTAACCTTTAATATTACAGGGCCAATTGAAACCTAATTAATTCCTAATCTGGACCTTACTATAAAAATAGTTTAACTGATTACAGGGCAGTGCGAAACATTAATAATCTGTACCTTACTGTAAAAATAGTTTAACTGATTACAGGGCAGTGCGATCGATGTGTTAAGCAATTTTAACAGGAACCTTGTGCATATATGAGAATAATCTTTATTATAAAGAAACAAAATGGAAAACACATGGGTTTAAAACAAGCTGAAAAGGCAATAAAGTAAGATTAGAGCATTAAATAGCTCAAGGGACATTACCGCCACCAGGTGGTGAGACAAGGTCCTGCAAGGTGTTCTTCTTCTAACGTTTAGTGGTGGCTAGTAAATAGCTTGAGGTAACACTACTGCCACTATCTGGTAAGACGAGTAGGATTCTGGACCCCGCCCACAGAAGTATAATGGAAAAACAACTACATGTGAGCCGAGCCGAACTGAACCAAACTGAACCAAACTGATCCGAACAGTGCCAGCAAGTGGAAAAGGGGCATTAGTAGCAAAGAGACTGCTTCCTCACTGACGTTCACGCCACAGTAAATGCTCAACTTTGAGATTGTGCTCATGTTGCGCAACGTCACCTTAAGATTTTTACTCAAGGAAATAATTTAAATGGATACCAAAAAGCAAAGATGAAGTAAAAAGAGGGTGTTCCAAAATTACAAATAAAATGTGTTAAAACACATTCTTTAAAATCAAATAACAAAGGCAGTGTTTAAAGAAAATTAAATAAGGCCCAAACTCTCTAGTAATACATAGTTCCCATGTGACGTAACATAAGGGGCATTTCCGTGTTTTCCGCCATTTTGGTTGGCGATACATCCTTTCCTGACCACTAGTTGCAGCGTAGGTTACTGGCTGTTTAATATCAACCGCAAGCATCTGCCCTCAATAACATCAAGAATATGCTCGGATCACTTTTTGTCCGGTAAACCAAAGTTCTATGTGAATAATTTTGTGAAACTTTGTGTGCTTGAACAGTTTTTTCAGTTTCTTGCTCCTCTGTTACTGTTGTTAGCTTAGCAACGCTATGCTACATGTTATCTTCCATACCGTAACACTCACGGCAACAAAGTGTCCCACCCGTGTTTAGCCTTGACTTTTTGTTGTTTGGAAGCTGCTTGTTAATAATTTATTTTGAACCTTTATTTACTCTGTGGCATCAGGCTGACACACACACACACACACACACACGCACACACACACACACACACACACACACACACACACACATTTAACGGTTGTAGTCCCCATATGGAAAAGATATATAAAAACCATATAAAAAACAAGTAACCTTATATCATCCTAAGTGTATGTTTTGTATATTGTACAACATATAAGGCTTATATGATACATATAAGGCATATATGATTTACTCCTGAAAGTGGCACCTTTTGCATAGATTTCATACAATATAATAAAATGAATTTTACAAGAATCATATAAAAACTATGTATGTTGAATATAAAAACTATGTATGTTGAATATAAAAACGATGTATGTTGAATATAAAAATGATATATGTTACACTTTTATTATTTCATTTTATGCTCATGTTCATTGTGTGTTTGGTGTTTTAGGGGTGTTTGGTGTTTCAGTGTTGGTGTAAATTTTCATACTTTTATACTACTATGAAAAAACTCAGGACAGTGTTACACTTTTTTACTATTTTATGCTTATGTTTATTAAATGTTTTAGTGTTTAGATGGTTACTGTTGCACCGAGGGACTGAGAGAAACGCAATTTCGGCCCTGTGTATGTCCTGTACATATTGCAGTTCTGACAATAAAGTTGACTTTGACTTTGACTTTGAATATAAAAACTATGTATGTTGAATATAAAAACTATGTATGTTGAATATAAAAACTATGTATGTTGAATATAAAAACTATGTATGTTGAATACATGGAACTCATATTTCACATATATGTTTCATACGTTTCTCTTCTTAATTTTATACAATAACTTTGTAAAAACACTTATACTTTACATATATGAAGAAATATAATTACATATAAGTTTTTTGTATTGAAAGTACTTTTTTTAAAGGAAATTGATGTCTTAAATTTTTTTTGTTAATGGCTACCAACAAAAAGTATTTATAAAAAACGTATATGAGTATGAACCATTACATTTATATGCATAAATGACATGTCAGCTTATGAGAATTGCATAACATTAAAAAATTACCTATTCCTATGGTTTCATGCAGTTACCATCAAGTTTACATAATAAACACGAGTCACTTTAGAAATTGACAAATTTTTATTTGAACTTATAATGGTAACATGGTAACTAACATGGTAAACGGGATGAAAAAATTAAGCCTTTTAAATAGCTAAAAACTGTCAACACTTCACACTAACAAATTCACAGAACAATGTATTTAATCTCAATTAGACATTTTTACTTTTAGCGCGAAGCTCTGTGATCTTTCCATTGATCGTGCTTCCAATGCTGGAGGGCTGTGTCCCAGGCCACCGCTCAAGAGTTGCACCTACGTATGAACACAAAAGGGACATGGAAAAAGAATATCAGTACAATTGTTAATTTGAAAGAAACCAAGAAAAATCAACATTAGAAGGTTATTTACATCAAGGTGTGGGGGTTAAAACATTTTATATCACTCTATATGTCTACTAAGAAATACCCTGATGCATGCTCAATAATCCAGGTAGAAAAATCTAAAAAAGCTAAGTCTGGTCCTCTGGACATTCAAACAACAAAACAAAACAAAGCAAAAAAAATTAATAAAAAATGTAGAAACGTTTCGTCTTTCGTCCGAAAGACTTCCTCAGTCTGAGTTGCTGTATTCAGCTCACTCAGTCTTATAAATAGCACCCTCTCACAGTGGATCAGCCAACTGGTTGATCCACTGTGAGAGGGTGCTATTTATAAGACTGAGCTGAATACAGCAACTCAGACTGAGGAAGTCTTTCGGACGAAAGACGAAACGTTTCTACTATTTTTTGTGTGCTTTGTTTTGTTTTATTTTTTGAATGTCCAGAGGACCAGACTTAGCTTTTTTAGATCTATTAAGAAATCCATTTCATAAAGTCAAGGCCTAGGTATAGCTCAGCGTTCGGCCGTACGGCGCTCGACGCAGCTCAAGTGCGAGGCACAAGCGTAGCCCCGCAGGGCACGAATGCGCAAAGCTCAAATTTTACGACTGCGTACGCGTGGCGCGTTGTCGCACAATAAACTGCCCGGCGACGGACTGTTTTGGATGTGACACAAATGCATTAAATTCCTCTTCTTCGTCTCTGATCTGGACTTTTCTTTTGTTTTTTTTTTGCCAAAAGTCAAGTAATCGCTTCCTCCTCCGCTGACTCCATGACTGAAATGATGAGGAAATGAATGAAATTGTCATGAGCGAATTAAACTTGGGTCCTATGTAGGGATATAATACTAGTCAGTTTTGCTGACTGTACAATATTCCAGATGAGAAATTGAGTAGATTTTTATCTGACCCAACTTATCATCAATATTCAAACGAGTTCTCTCTTTTTCAGCTTAATACCAATAATTCTATACCTTGACCAGATGTAATTCACAGGAAACGTTAAACTTATGTTGGTACAGTAGGACTGGACCATTTATTTAACAGAATCATTAAATTACATCACACATTTGTACATGATTGGTTGATCATTTTTCCTATAATTAACTTTTCACAGATTTAAATTTTGAACAACAGACAAGTAAAATATGACATTACTTCTTCTGCAGGTACTCTTAACTTAGTTTGTTGCTGACAACAGATATAAAGTTTAAAGGGAAGTTTTTAGCATAAGAAGGAGGAAAGGTGGAAAAGAAGGGGTGAACTATCTTGAATGTTTATAACCAGAATATGACACGTTCCCCGTGCGATCTCCAGCTGGATGTACCGTATGTCCGGTGTGTAAACAATCAGCGACTCGTTACCTTTTGACGGTCTACCAAGAATGGATCGATCCTTGAAGTCCGGAGAGGTCAGTCTGTTTAGATTGCAGCTTCTCACGTCCGCCTTTGACCCACTGAACTAACGGCAGTCTGGTTGATTTTCAGAATAAGGATTCCTTGAAGGAACCTCACTCAGATAGAACATAGAGTTCAAGTGAGTTCATAGCAGTCTTGCTATTACTCGGCTGTTGAACTGGACCGTTGACGCTTGGTCCAAGTTCTCAGTTTCAAAGAGAAAGTCAATTCATGTCGACTTTCTTCCAGCAACTACTGAAGAGAGAAGTAAGATGTGAAGGTTTTAACTGAGACGTGACCCAGAAAACGTGTTATTTTCTGATTGGCCGGATGGCATCAGAAGTTGATGTGAGAATGACATCAACACGTTGAAAGGGGGTCAAAAGATTAGTTTGTCAGAAAGATAAAGTGTTAGTTTCAGATGTCAGCATTTTATGATAAAACTGATTCCTTTGCCTTAACACTTTAAGCAAAATACTGTTGGTTTGATTAAAACAACGTCATTAAGCATCGCATATGGGACCTATGTTAATGATAATAGCAAAAACTGATATCATTAATCTTGATTATTTAAGGACAAAAACAAAATGTCTCTTGTTGTCCCGTTTTCAAACTAAATGAAAAAGATAAAGTGTTCCTTTTATCTTTACATGCAAGTTCGAGAGGAGAAATCCTTCATACACAACATTTTGAGGAAATGTCCAGTTTGAATTAAATTGTCCTTGACTATCAAACATTAAATGCACTAATGCTTATACAAATAACACAAGTTATCCATTGATGACATTTGAATTAACACAAATTAAAAGAAGTCTCTGGATGACTTAATTTATGATGTTTGATTCAAATTAAAAGTAATAAAAGTATTATTGTCCCTTCAGGAATAACTCCCAAAAAGTTCATTACTGAGAGTGATCAGAGACGTGCTTCAAACTCAAGGTTGTATCACTACACCTACGTAGCTGCGCGAGGTTCTGCAGATTTCCTGGTGTGCTGTGGGCTGCAGGACCAGCGCTCCCTGTTTTTTTTTTAATTTAAAACTTTTTAATAAGATATAAACACAAAACACCGCTGCGCTGAAGCAGCCTGCTCGCCTTTTTTTTCTCCCCCCGACCTGTCAATCAATTTGGTAGGCATGTCAGCAAATGATCAATCAGCAAATGTTTCTGCGCTGTGGCTTCTCAAATTACGTCAAGAATTTTGAGCGAAAACGCGAGAATGAACGCAAGAAAAAACGCAGAGCTGTGCCATTTAACACGCGCGTAGGGAGCGGCATTCGGCCAAAAGCAGAGCTATACCTGGGCCTTAATGAACCAGACACAGTACACCAAACTGTTAATGTGTACTGTAGTCACACTCTGACACAATAAAAGTCTGAAAACTTACTGTAGATAGCATCCAGTTTTTATGTCCAGAGGTAGACGAGCATCTCCTCTGCCTAGTTTCCCCCCTCGAAGATTGCTGACCAGCAGAGTCTCCGCAGGAAAGACTGCTGTGAGCAGATGCCTCACAAAAACTGTAGCCGAGTTTGCATTGGTAGCATAGGCCCAAGCCAGTTTCTCGACCGTCACTCCAGTCCCAGGATGGATCTCCACCTGTTTAATGGAGACATGCAAAAGGTGCATTTAGGATACTGTATAGTGATGAATGTTTTTATTCATTCTTTATTAACCAATCACCTTAGATGACAGGGTATCCCTTGTTGATGGAATGACCGACTCACATGGGGAGCTTGAGGGTGTAGGTCTGGAGAGGAACGGCAGTGAATCTGCAGATGATGGACCAGGCCTGGACTGCAGAGAACTTTGAGGTGGCAGTTGTGGTGTGTTCAGTTCTGAACTGTACCTCTTAGGATGTTCAGCTAGATTAATTACAGTCTTCATAGACTTTAGGAGTTCAGGCAGATCTGTACCAATTAGATAAAAAATTGTTCTTTATTACAAAGTTCAGTTTTGTAAAAACAGATTAAATTATTTGAATTTTATTGACTGTGTAATTGTTAAATGAGTGAAGTGATACCTTGAAAAACCAACTCCCTCAGTTTAGCATTCTCGTCTTTCAGTTCCTGGATCTGCCGCTTTAATTCAATCACTGTCTGACTTTCCTCATGTTGAAGGTCTGAAGGCGGAGTATCACTGTACATGGCGAGGAATTCCTCTGCAGGGTCCTTCCCAGTGAGAGCTTTTGGCTTCTGTGTACGCAATGATAAAGAGAGAACTGTCAGTATATTTGTATGATACCGAACTCTAAATAGATAAAAGAAAATTGATGTCACCTTGGCTTGAGTCAGAATCTGAGTCTCATCTGTATCTGAGCAGTCAGAATTGTGTTGGTATTTTAGAGGGTGGACAGATACCCTCTTGGTCAGCTCTAAAAGACTGGATGGGTGGAGCAATAAAAAAAATAATAAAAAACAATCTCTAAAAGTGACCTCGTAAGTACTCACTAGCTTTGTTCAGTAGTTCTGTGGAGGTGTTGGATAGTTTGGCAGCTGGACACCTACACAGGTAATTTAAAGAAAAATAAGCATGCCCATTTTTAATAAAAGGGCTTACTAAAAAGTTCATTACTTTTGAAAGCGGAATGAAAAAATCGACAGAAAACCATTACCTCTGACACGCATCAGAAGATGTTAATCCTGCAAAAAATGTTCACAAACATTGATGTGAAAAAAGTTTTAGGCCCAATTTTATCAGCAGATTACATATGTATAAATCACTTGAGAATGACAAACATACCGCTTTAAAAAAAAAACTCCGGAGCTACTTTTTTAGTGCGACTCCTTTTGGATTTAGTCACCATGTCCTGGTCCTCCTCATCCTCCTCTGCCTGACTAGTCAGGTTGTAGTTCTCACACTCACAACGTTTGGCTTAAGTGAGGAGAGAGAGAAAAAAACACATTTCAACAATATTTGGATTAAGATATACATTTCATTTTAAATGTATCAAAACTTACCAGAAGTACTTTTTATCTTTATTAATGGGATGTCATCCAGTCACCCAGGGTTAATTTTATCCCTCATTGCCTGTTTGGTTTTTGTGGCACTCATCTTATTTGGCCAATTACCACACTTCAATAGTATTGGCTAGAAGTGGACACCACTACTTCTGAAAAGTGGGACACCATCAATGTTTACAGTAATCTGCATATCATTGCTGACGTAAATAACGACAGATCCCCTTCTCTAGGCCATAGTACATGTACTACCCGCCACAATTAGGCTCCATGGTGTTACACTGTGGTGTAGTGCCTATTACTGTACTGTAATGTAGATCACTTCGCCTATCCTAACATAGTACCCTACATAAATATCAAAAAACACATACAGTACATTTAGAGACAATTTAGAGACAATTACAGTAAATAAAAAAATTAAATGTCTTACTTTGAGCTGGTCAAGCCTGTCTCCGTCTTTTAGCATGTTAGCTCCTTGCACGTCCAGCTCTGCAGCTTTGTGCTGCTCCACGCGGTCCAAACTGTTTACAAGAAGGACTGTTAGCATGTTAACTCCATACATAATGAAGGGAAAAAGAGTGAATAACTTACTGCACTGTTTGTCTGTGGTGTCCATCCATCCAAAAGGCCGCACCTCGTTAGCATCTTAGCTCCGTAATTAGCTGCGCCCGTTAGCATCTTAGTCTCTCCAAAAGGCTGCCGCAGCTGTTTCTTTTTCTCTACGTTTTAGCATGATAGATCGGTGTCCATCCAACATCTGAACTGCCAGGCAGACATTGATGCGAGCTCCCAGCCGCCGGCTCCGTGTCCCCGGTGGGGCCTTAGCATCCACCCGTTCATGCTATGGCAAGGCCTGTTATTAGCATGTTAGCTCATTGCTACTCCGGTCCGTTGCTTCACGTGGTCAACAGCGTCTTTTTCATTCGCCCATCCGTTCCTAGGCACAACCGCTGTTCATCTACATCTCATGTATCCGTGCACAGCAACCTCTGAGCGGACACGGTTCTCAACCGGCGCAACCGAAGCTAACAACACATGGCAACACTGCCGACAACTGACTGCTGCCCGAAACTGGTGGAAACTGCCGGAAACTGACTGCTTTTTTTGATTTAATTTTTTTATTAAAACAAACAGAACTACAGAACATTACATAAACAAAAATATATACCGGTACAAACTCTCGTGAATGATAACATAACTACAATCTACAAGCTAGGGGGGCGGTTTACAAAATGATGAAAGTTGAAAAAAAAAAAAATATATATAAATATATATATATATATATAGACATACATATATAAATATATATATATATATATATATATATATATATAGACATACAGCGCTGTAGTAATAAAGAATTCACAATACAAACATGTGGTTCATGTTCTCAAAATAAGTCCAGTCTATAGTCAGGGTCAGTCGTGTTTTAAAAATATAGAACCACCACATTTCAAAATCAACCTTTCAAATCAACCTTTTGAATAGATCCAAACTCCAGGGCGTCCCCCATCTTTTTTCTCTTTGGATCTGTTAAAAATAAATACCTGTTTATCAAATGACATATACAGTACCTGTTTATTAAACAACATATACCAAAGCAATGTGGTTTGTAGGTTTATCTGATTTATCCTACAGTACAACGTGCTTCTTAAATGATCCTTTAAATGGCTATGCTGTTGAATATAAAAATCTAAAAAGTTATTTTTGTATAACTGATGATCTAATCAATGAATGAGCTGTTTCCTTTTATGAGCCATCATCAATGTTATTAGTGATATATTCTTTATTATTATTAGTTATTTCTAGGAACACTTCCTAATATTCCCTTATTGCATATATAGGAATGAGTTGCCACTGAGTGTCAGGCAGGCTCCCTCACTCACAGTCTTTAAGTCTCGATTAAAAACCCACTTCTATTCTCTCACCTTTAACATGATGTGATTTGTTTTGATCCTCTCTGTAATATACACTGTTCACTATTTTAGCTAGTTTCTGTTGTTATTTCTATATATTTTGTTTTTGTTTTTCTTTTGTTTTCCTGTCTGCTTGGCTTGTTTCTATTGTACAGCACCTTGGTTGGCCCTGCGTCAGCCTAAGTGCTCTATAAATAAAGTGGTATGGTATAAACAATCTAAGATCTCAAGCATAAAGCTATAAAAATTGTTCTAAAAATGTCTTAATCAATTCCTTTGTGGCAAACCAGACCAACCAAAATGCACTCCCGTCAAGGATAATCTGCTATCCTTCCTTCAGCTCCACAAAACATTGAATGTCTGTGGAGACACAATTTTAATCTGCAAAAAACAAAAAATATAAATATTAACTTGTTTCAGGGTTATGAGCTGGGATCATTATCTCTGTTTCATCACGGAGTTACAGGAAGCGGAAAAATAAGTCGTCAGACCCACATAAGTACAATATAAACTACAAATTCTGTGGCCTTGCTTGTCTAGCAGGCCATATCATGAGAATGTGTTTCATTAAATAAAATTAATCATAGCAGACTGTAGTTTTGAAACACGATACCAGGATTATTGACAGATCTTCACAGATCCATACGGGGGGCATGACCTTTTGCTGGACAGTTGGCGTGGTTGACTTCAAGACCTGTTCTCTTTGTCTTTCTGGAGAACCTGTTCAGCTCCCTCTTGTCACAGCATCCAGTGAGATCTTTGTTTCTGGGTGGGATCTTTGTTCATCATCGATCCTTCACACCCGGACCGCATATCCTGGCCATTTGTGTTTGATGACCGTGTTCTGACAGTTCTTTGTGAAAGTCTTTGTGGTGTCTTTTGTTCAGATAAAAGTCCAGTGCACCGCCCTCGTTCAGTGCCATAGTTTTTCAAGCCCCTCAAATGTTTATTTTGAGCAGGGCAGCCTGGGAGTCCAGCCATGGAGTTCTCGGTGAAGTCAGTGAGCCAGTTTCTGGACATGCCCTTAATATTAAATCTGATCCGATATAACCACAGTAGTTTGTGATTCAAAAATTCAGACGCTGCATGTGTTCTTTGACATGACCCTATCTTAATACAGGTATTCCCCGATTTACGAGCGAGATCCGTCACAAGGGGGCGCTCGTAAACCGGAAATCTCGTAATTTGGAACGGCCGCCATTGCTCTCGTAAACCCGGAAGTCCGCTCGTAAATTTCGCCAGCGCACCTAAAAACACTCTATTTTCATCTATAAACTACTTTTGAGTGCATAAAAATGATCGGAAACGTGTGTTTATATGCTTAACTTGCTAACTGTAGTGAAAAAACACATGAAAACTCAGTATTTTTTTCGTTTTTTCCAAAAATTCGCAACCCGGAAGTCCGCTCGTAAATTTCGCCAGCGCACCTAAAAACACTCTATTTTCATCTAAAAACTACTTTTGAGTGCATAAAAATGATCGGAAACGTGTGTTTATATGCTTAACTTGCTAACTGTAGTGGAAAAACACATGAAAACTCAGTATTTTTTTCGTTTTTTCCAAAAATTCGCAACCCGGAAGTCCGCTCGGAAGTCCGCTCGTAAATTTCGCCAGCGCACCTAAAAACACTCTATTTTCATCTAAAAACTACTTTTGAGTGCATAAAAATGATCGGAAACGTGTGTTTATATGCTTAACTAGCTAACTGAAGTGAAAAAACACATGAAAACTCGGTATTTTTTTCGTTTTTTCCAAAAATGTGCAGCTCGTAAGTCTGGGACCTCGCAGATCAGAGCGCTCGTAAATCGGGGACTACCTGTATATGTATTACTAACTATGTGTTCTGCAAAGTGTCGTGAGGTCCTTCAGACTTACGCTTTCCGCTCCACAAACACCGTGAGGCCGCTTCTAAGAAAAAAATGACAAAAATAGAAAAATGTAAAAATCCTTAACAAACCAGGTTCAAAGTAATCATGTTATTTCTATAAGCATTTACCTTGAATAGAGTCACCTCTGTAATTCTGGTTTGCACAATGGAATTTTAAAATGTTCATTTACATAAAAGTGAATTTTCAACAGAGGCATCCTTTTAATTAATTCCCACTTATTATAAACTGAGATCCAAATTATGTCCTAGATAGAAAAGTATTGATTAAAATAAAAATGTGTATTCAGTCAAGGCGTGTCTGTGAGTGGTACTTCCCGTTTTAATATTCCATATTATTATTACTGTATACACAGCCCCAATCTGTTTGAATAAAAACAACCCTTCTTACTGCTGTCAAAGATTATGCATTGCATGGTCAAATGATATGTTATTCTAATTCCCTTTCAAATTTACCAGACCTCTTTTTGCCATTAATGGTCATAATTTATGCGAAACAACACCAAAATTAGGTTTTAACAGTGAAATGTGTCTTTTACTCCTGGTGAGTTGGCTGGATTCTTGTGCGTATTTAACCGACTTGCTGAAAAGTTACTTCTAATAAAGCATTTTTATTATTAATCATTTCAGTCACATTATATAACTCTTAAAAGGAAACAGCTCTTATAATCTACTTAACTGTGAAATAGCTTTTTAAAATCGATAAAACATTTTTAATGTATGCAAAAATCGTTTTAAAGTGATGAATTTAAACTGAGCGTTTCAACTTACAATCTAGTCAAAAATCTATTTGACAAGAATACTTTTTTATTCTTTATAAGTGTCAAAGTTTTATCAATTTAGTTAAACTTTAAAAGACAGAATTTACTGGCAAGTCTAAAAATAAATTTCTGCTAAATTTTTCTAAGACTTGTTATCCTAAAATGCCTAAACTTAATTTTGATCTGATTATGGTTGTTAATTTAAATTAACAAGCTTATTATAAAAGTTTAAATAGTCAATAATTGTAATTCAATGCAGTATACCGGTAATACTTTCTCTACTTCCCATTTATTTTGCATTAAATCCAAATATATTCCGTGTTTTATCAACATCCTATGCGACTGCTATAAAAACATCCAGTTCCTCTCAACTTCACCTCGCAGTAACAGACTCTCCCTACTCAGAATCTGAAAACATGAACTGAACCTCTCTGGATGACCAAGATAAAACTGTTTTTGTTTCATGAATGTTACTTTTCTGTTCCCCTCAGATAATCACAGGTGACTGTGAGCATAGTTGCCAAGTCCGCTCATCATAAGCTACTCTGGGCTTTTTATTTTCTGTAGTCGCTTATTGTGGTTACTTGGGCTTACTTTGAACGTAAAGTCGCTTATTTGGGCTTGTTATTCATTTCACTTTATTCTTCGTCTAGTGACAAGACCACGCTAAAATTAGCTCCAATAAGTGGGGAAATATGGGGAAATAATATAATTAAAAAATGGGAGAAAAGGGTGCACACTTAGCATGGTTAGCTGTTCAATTTTTAGTTTATTTTTACTAAGTTGTACGCAGCTTTCATGAATGTCTATTGTTGTTATTGTCAATTGTTGTCATCACTCTTCGTTTAAAATTCAGATCTCAAATGAGTCCCAGAGGTTTAATGGGATTAATCTGTATAAATATGCAAAATGTATCTTTATTTTTTAGAGTGGATATGTTTTTCAAAGTGTTTAGCATAATTTTTGCCGTTTGTATGCAACGCCATAATAAATGTATGTTTATACTGGTTAAAAACGGTCTTAGTTTTACACAATGGGGTGGGTTGCCAGTTGGGCTCGTTTTGGGCTTGTTTTGGGCTGGTCGCTTGCTTCTGTCGCGAGATCTGGCAACACTGTATCAAAGTTCTCAATGACAAGGCCTCTTGAATTCTTGCTTCGTCATCATTCGGCTTTTTCTACAGAACTATTTCGATAAAAATTGGTAAGCGAATTCTCAGTTTCTTTTTGCAGAGAAAACACAATTTAGAAACGTTTGGTTTCACAGTACAACGGCATTTGCACTGTTTTCGGACGGACGAAGCTTTTAGCTGGCGGCTCCGTTAGCATTAGCTTAGCTTTCATTTCCGACAAAAAACGTAATTTGTGGATTATGTAAAATCGGATCTTTCGCCGTTAGATTTTCATGATAAAAACGGATCTGTCCGCTTGGTTCAGCGAAACAATTTGGAGTCTTTCTCGCTAAAATTTTATTAAATCGGACCGCTCGTGTAAGCGCCAGGCCTACTGTTAAAACGTCCGATTTTAACGTTGTTAAGCCTTTAAAACCTAAAGTATTTGGATTAGAATTTTATAAACAAGATTGATCAAATTCTAAAATCTTTGTGTAGCATTCGGCTACATTCATGATTTAAAAAAGTATTTAAATATTTATTTTATATTTAACCATAAGTTTTTAGTTCCTGTATATCAGAGATAATTATGTAACCTTTTATAACTTTTCTTAATATCAGGAAAAATACAATGGGAAATGTTTGCAATCAATCCTCTCTCAGTCACGTTTTAAATGGAATGCTGAAGTAAGAAAGTAATAATTTGTATTTGTGTTCTCAGATCCACCGAGAATTCTTCAAGCAAGTCAATCAAATTTCTTGGTTTGTAAAATTATTTAAATAAAAATTTACTCCTTAACATCAACTTTAGTTCGTGTGCCTTTCTTTTTTATTCATCTATTTTTTATTATTCTGCTGTTTCTACTATGTCAGCACAGATACTTTTGTTTTAAGTAAATAAATATAAATATTCACACAGACGGGGGAAGGTGGGTGGAGGGGTGGAGAGGGAGTGGG
>JBBPBX010001771.1:42860-64559 GCA_038048925.1 Garcialebias charrua | reverse complement strand
TATATATATATATATATATATACATATATATATATATATATATATATATATATATATATACAGGTATATATCAAAATACAATAAATGAAAAAGTACACAAAGGAGCAAGACAATATTAGAAACTTAAAACAGCAAGTTTTTAGATAACTGCTGTGAGATGGCAGTTTTCCAGTTTTTTAATCTACATAATGAAGAATAGTAGGCTTTGAATTTGTGACTGCTGCCGCCCGGAAACTGTGGGAAACTGCCGGAAACTCTATCTGGGGGCTTTAAAAATGTCCAAACATAACAAAATAGAATTTTGGCACACCTAAAACAATTAAAAGTAAAAGTAAATTTACACACGAGTTTGTAATAATTGCACAGATGTGATGTATGATTTGGAAATGTAATTATCAATACAGAGGTCTAGTGGTGACAGAACAAGGAGCTGTTAGATAAGTAAGATGGCCGCGCTCAGACCAGCCGCAGCTTCATGGGTTCCCAGTTCATCCCCAGTTTTTAGTAATTTTAATAGTGTTTTTGTACCTGACTCTGCGCGTTTTTTGCGGGTGAATTATAGCCGAACTGAGCTGTTAAGAATTGGAGCGGATTTACCACAAGGCACAGCTGATATCAGCAACGAACTCAAATCAGAGCTCGGAAGATTGGAGCTGCTAAGATCATCTTTCTGGAAGCAGATGCGCTCCGGAGGAAAGAAGAGGAAACGGTGCTCTCGAGGAAAAAAGCGTGGCTGTCGAGCAGGAATTATGACGAGACTGCGGGCAGACGCTAAAACCGGGAGACCCCGATGCCGGCTCTTTTTCTGTCCAACGTGCGCTCGCTGGACAACAAAATGGATTTACTTCGTTTGAGAGTGACCACGTCGGAGGAGATGAGGAGATGCTCGGTGCTTTGCCTCACGGAAACGTGGATCAATGAGGACACTCCTGACTCTGTTTATGAGTTGGATAATAGGCTCTTTTTCAGAACGGACCGGTGCACCGAGACTACGGGGAAAACACGAGGCGGTGGCGTCTGTATTTACGTTAACAAAGACTGGTGCACGAACTGTGCCGTTATCAGCAGGATCTGCTCAGCTGCTGTGGAGCTTTTAACAGTAAGATGTCGACCACATTACCTCCCCCGCGATTATTCAGCGATAATAATAAGCGCTGTTTACATAGCACCCGATGCTAATGCCAACGACGCCCAGGGAGAAATTCATGACTTACTCACCTCGCTGCAGTGTAAATATCCTGAGGGGCTTTTCATTGTTTCCGGGGACTTCAATCACGTGGATTTACGTGTCATCCTTCCAACCTTCAATCAGCACGTTTTCACAGCAACACGAGGAAATAAGACGCTAGACCAAGTCTTCACGAATGTGAAGGGGGCGTACACGGCGAAGCCACGCCCACCGCTCGGGGCTTCCGACCATCGCTCCCTGTTACTGGTCCCTAGACAGCTCCCCCCACTCAGACGCTCCAAGCCGGAACAAAGAGAGATCACATTGTGGCGCCAAGATAGTACCCCCATGCTGAGAGACTGCTTTGAAAACACAAACTGGTCTGTCTTCAAAGAGGCAGCTACGAATGGAAGTTCAGTTGACCTGGAACTTTATGCTTCCTCAGTCCTGGGTTACATCAGTACATGCGCTGAAAATGTATCCATAAGAAAGTATGTTAAATTTTACCCCAATCAAAAACCCTGGCTAAATAAGGATGTCCGCACCCTGCTGGCAGCCAGGGACACTGCATTCAAGTCTGGAGATACTGAGGAGTTGAGAAAGTGCAGGAAAGAACTGGATGATGGCATAAAGAAGGCCAAAGCCGCGTATGCACAGAGGATCGAGGGACAGTTCACCTCACATGATCCACGGAGCATGTGGCAGGGCATCAAATGCTTAACAGATTACAAGGGCAAAAGCAAACAATGCCCCAGGGACCCATCTCTGCCTGATGCCCTCAATAAGTTTTATGCACGTTTTGAAGATCCAAACAGACCAGCTAGCACCAGACTCACCTCATCACCAGACGAGGAGCACCTCAAAGTGACCGCAGCAGAAGTGAGAGGTAGTCTCAGAAGGATCAACCCTCATAAAGCTACGGGTCCAGACAACATCCCAGGGAAAGTTCTGAAGGAATGTGCGGACCAGCTCTGTGAGGTGCTGGCTGACGTCTTCACCACCTCACTTTCACTGGAGTCAGTTCCCACCTGCCTGAAGACTGCCACCATCATCCCAGTCCCAAAAAGCTCCACAGTGACTGGTCTGAATGACTATAGACCGGTGGCTCTCACCCCGATAGTCGCTAAATGTTTTGAGAAACTGGTCATGTCCCACATCAAGACAACCGTCAACATCAGCGAGGACCCTCATCAATATGCATACCGCGAGAACCGATCAACAGAGGACGCCATCTCCTCTGTGGTCCACACTGCTCTCACCCACCTGGATCAGAAGGACTCATACGTGCGTCTGCTCTTTGTGGACTTCACATCTGCCTTCAACACCATGATCCCCCAAACTCTGATAGATAAACTATCCACACTTGGACTAAGCCCCTCCATCTGTAACTGGGTACTAGACTTCTTAACAAACAGACCACAGTCCGTGAAGATCCACAACTTCTCCTCCTCCACCATAACCCTCAGCACTGGCTCTCCTCAAGGATGTGTGCTGAGCCCTCTTCTGTTCACTCTGCTCACATATGATTGTACAGCCACACATCCAGGCTGTCATATTGTTAAGTTTGCAGATGATACAGCGGTGGTGGGATGCATCACAGATAATGATGAATCCAGCTACAGACAGGAGGTGGAGCACCTGGAGAGCTGGTGCAAAGAGAACAACCTTCACATGAATGTGAAGAAGACGAAGGAGATGATTGTGGACTTCAGAAGGAACAAACACACCCACACCCCACTGTACATAGGTGGATCTGCGGTGGAGGTGGTCTCCAGCTACAAGTACCTGGGTGTACACTTGAATGATAACCTCAGCTGGAGCAACAACACCACCAGCCTGATCAAGAAAGGACATCAAAGACTCTACTTCCTCAGACGGCTGAGACGAGCTGGTCTGAGAAGCTCAGTCCTCAACTCCTTCTACAGGTGTGCAGTGGAGAGCATCCTGTGCTCCAGCATCAATGTGTGGCATGGAGGCTGCACAGTTGCAGAGAGGAAAGCTCTACAGAGAGTGGTGAAGGCTGCACAGAAGTCTGTGGGAGTCAGTCTCCCCACCATCACAGACATTTACACCTCCAGATGCAGAAAAAGAGCCACCTGCATCATGAAAGACCTCACTCACCCAGCACATTCACTCTTTGCACCACTCCCCTCGGGACGGAGGTTGAGGAGCATCAAATGTAGAACCACTAGACTGAGGAACAGCTTCTACCCTGAGGCTGTCAGACTCATGAATAAATAAATAATAAGAATAAACACTGCAAAATGTCACATCATGTTGATACTGATCTGTTTCTTGTTGCTGCGTTCATCTGTGACCATCTGCTCATAATGACTCATGTTCGTGCTGCTGTTTATAATGATGTTTTTCTACTACATTAGGGCTTAGTGTATTACTAGCTGATGTCTCTCTTAGTTAATCCTAGATGTTATTATTGTTTTTCTCTTGCATTTGTTGTTGGATGTAACTGGGACCCTGTGTACATAATCTCGTTTTCATCACATGTACTACATGTGGTGCAAATGACAATAAAGACTCTCTGACTCTGACTCTGATTTTATTGATCACGTTGACTATCCGCATTACATTGTAACACATTTACTATGTAAAAATTAATTTGAACTCAAGGTGGTGTGAAACATGAATAAAGTTTAGATTTTTTACTATTATTTTCTTAATTTAAGGTAAGTTTGTGTGTGCTTTTACTGGTAATGTATACCCATAGTAATTCACAGCCCAGGTCCAGGTTGAGAAATGCTTTTAAGACAATAAAAGTGCACTGTGTACTCAAGACCAGGTTTATTGTTGTGTTTATTTATATTGTATATTTATTAGGGCTTGAGGAAGTGCTAAATAATCCATAGTTATACCTTTGGCGTCTCACTACAACACACGTTTTCTATAGGGGAAAGGAAGCTGCAGTGACCACAGGTGCACCTGTTGAAATAGGTTATTTTTGCTTTATAATTTGGATACATATGTCTTACTTGAGATAGTTTAACATTAACAAATATGACAATTGTTACTGCTTTGAACATTAGCCTATGTTGCTAATATCAATTTACCACTCAGGAGGGGGTGAAAAGTCCTCCACCTAGCATGTCACGAGGTGTGGCCAGGACCGTGACATGCAGCTAGCATGTTGCATATATTATGCTAATGCTAGCTGCATGTCACGGTCCTGGCCACACCTCCTCACTCTAACCCCCATATACCGGTAAGTTTAATAGTACATTTTCCTACTAAGGATATTATATGTGAAATTACTGTCATATATTGTTCTTATAAGTATACAAATTATATATGTTTCATTTTATACAAATTTACTAAGGATCTTATACCTGGTTTCAATGCATTATACAAAAAATATAAGTTTCAAACAAAACATATAAAAACTTTATAAAATTTATATATATCTTTTCCGTATGGGTCAGTCTGTTTTTCTGCAAAATAGCTCATGGACCCACACGACAGTCAAGTCAAGTCATCTTTATTTATAGAGCACAGTTAAAACAGATAAACTGTTATCAAGTTGCTTCACAAACAACATAAAAGAGGTTTAAAAATTACAGAAATAGTAACATACACTAATGGTAAAACTATGACATTTACAGCAGTAAAATTACAATAAAAATGTATAAGAACAACATTAAAATGAAAACACAGGATAAAGGACATGTACACAAAGTCAGCTCACACAGTATGAAATGAAAGAAAGAACATGGGTTTTTAGCAGGGACAGTTTTATATGAAACTTTCTGAAACTAATCACTGGATGGACATTTACATTGTATTTAATATAGATAATATTTGAACACTGCAACATTGTCATTGTTTTGATTTTGGTTCCCTTTTGTTTTCACGTGTGAATAAAGCATTGGGAATGTGTCTGTTCAGAAAATATTACATAAAAAGTAATGTGTTAGGTATAACTTCCAACATTTGAATAATTGCTTCTGTTAAAATGTTTATGTTGTTCAGGACGGCCTGCACACATGCACGACAGGTCAAATCCAGACTGTCCTCCTACACTGAAGTTGACAGACATACTTACCGGTACTCTGATAAAGTCAGCAGCAGAGGAACATCAGGTAATGACACAAGTAAACCAGCATAATAATTCAAAAATAAATTAAATCTAAGATAAATTTACTAAAATCAATATAAAATTGAATATTTATTTTTGTGAATGAGTAAAAATGTTAGGAGCAACTGTATTTATTTTTTTACTTTGAGCAGCAAACTTGGAGTCTTATTTTAAACTTTGTGATGCAAAAATGACAATGTTTACTAATCTTTTTTTAAAGGTACAGACAAGTGAAGGGCCGAGTTCCATCCAAACAAAAGATCCTAGACCTGGGTCCAGTCTCAGATCCTATGCCTGGGTCCAGTCTTGGATTCCGGAGGGGTTGGCTGGTCCATTTTGGTGGTCCCACATGACGAGGAATCTGTCCATTTGTTTAAAATCAGAAACTGTGTTGGTCTGCATCATTCCTTGTTGAAGAGTGTTGTTGATCTGGTATTTATTCTGTAGCCAAATCATTTTCATTAAAAGACATAAAATCACCCATAGTTCTCATATTGTATTCAGTTTCAACTGTTTTGAATTTATAATTATAGCTTTTACTCTGAACTTTATCAGTCTACTCCTGGAGGATGAACAGCAACATGCATGTTCTTATGTTTTGTACATGTCAATAAAACACTAAACTGGTAAGTTGCCAAATAATCTTCACTATATCTAGGTTTTATTTATGTGCAGTAGAACTTCTCATTACTGGACATTAAACAACGTATCTTAATTATTGAAATAAAGAAGGTGAAACTTGGTGCAACTGTTTTATTCAAACTAAAGGTAAGCACACGTACATTTAGCAATGCCTGTTTAACAGCAACAACAAATGTACTTGAAAAGCAGATTCATCCATCTTTCATCCATCCAGCTTCATCAATCTCCTGGGACTCAGTACCTTACAACAAACCCTCGAGTTACGTCAGGGATTGGGACCTACGGGTGTGACTTAGGTCGATGTTGTCGTACCTCGCGGACCAAAAACACCTGCCTGTCGTAGGTCCGCGTTTCTGACATAGGTCGCGGCTATACCACTAACGGAGCGCCGCACACATATTTAACGGCATGAGACTGAACAAGCAGACATACTAAGCCATAAACATGCACAGAACTTTACATGTAATAAATAAAAAAATATAATGTCTTACTTTGAGCTGGCCAAAGCCAGCTGACAGGAGCCTCTATGGTGGAGCTCCATTGACCGCAGTAGACAATTGTAAAATGGCGACCGGAAACGACCGGAAGTTGCGTAAATACGATAAAATTGTAATAAAAACATAATATTAATAATTATACTTTATTTATAAAGCCATTTAAAACAACCACAGCTGCAACAAAGTGCTGTACACATGAAATTAATAACATTTAAACACACAAAAAAAACAAACAAAAAAAAAAAATGTTATCATATTTTTATTAAATATGATAAAATCGTAAGTCTGAGTTGCCGTAGGTCGCGGGTGTCGTACCTCGAGGGTTTCTTGTTCACAGAAATACAACACAAAGGACGAAAACAATCAAAATGCTTTCAGGGTTTAAAGCAATATTTAACCAATGGATTAAAAGGAGTTACCTAATTGTAACTTTTCACCACTAACTTTATTAAAGCTGGGGTATGTAAGATTGTAATGTAGTCTGTAACTTTTCAAACAATATATATTTTAACATATTTCTTCACTCTGTCACTAGATTGATGTTAGAGAGGTAATCTCTGAAAAAACTAAAAAAAATATTGTCCCCTTGCTTCTCCAGGTGGTAAATAAGCATTTCTAAAAAGAAAAAGTGACCCCCATTTTCCAGCCAATAAAAACAAAGTTTGTAACCAGCCAATAAAAACCGAGCTTGAATTTGAATCAGCCAATAAAAACAGAGCTTGAATTCAAATTTCAACAGACCACAAGGGGGCAGAGCCATATATGGCTCTGAGGGGGAGGGATCAGAATGCTTTGCTAGTTGAAATTTTTTCTAAGTGCTGATGTTCTACAGAAACTGCAGACTGAACCTTTAACAAAGGCAGATCACAGTGGAAAATAAATATCAGTGACATTTACTGGAAAACGTTAAATACTATGACTGAGCAATAATTACAAATAATTTATTTTGTTAACAGTAATTTAAGTATGAAAGGCAGTCATAGGCTAAATAAGCTACGTCAGCTTAGCATGCAGTAAATAACCAATGTTTACTGTGTAGCAAAGATTAGCTTAGCTGCTGTAGCTACGAGGGACATCTACGTGTACTTTATTGTAATCACTTACTCTGCCAGTCACCAGAACTCTTATTAACATAAAGATTTGGATGTCCTTCACAAATCTGTTACTGGTTATTAAGCATCCATCTGTTACATGCTACAGGCATGTAATTTATTTTAGTCGGAACATAAACTTGTTTAAAGGTTTTTTGAGGTTTTGTTAAAGATTTTGAGCACAGACATGAGCTGTTTAGAGGTTGTAGGAGCCTAATTGATTGCAACTGGTGCTCATTAGTTGTAGGTGGAGGTAGTTGCTCTCTCTCTCTCCCTATAATGTATTAGGTCCAAGCCACAGAGCAGAAAGAGGTCCAAGTGAGAGTGGCAGCAAGCAGAGATCCAGCAAAGGTCCAAGAAGAGGTCTGAGTTGCTGAGTTGCCAGGAGAAGCAGACCTGATGCAGAACCAGCAGACCTGATTAAGCAGCAGCAGCAGCAGCAGCAAAAGCAGCAGCAGTGAGAGGAGCCATGAAGCCAGTTGTTGAAGCCACATGAGGAGGCCGTTTGATGAGCCGTTTGGAGCCATTTGAGGTGGCCGTTTGATGAGCTGTTTGGAGCCATTTGAGGTGGCCGTTTGGAGCCTTTTGAGGAGGCCGTTTGGAGCCTTTTGAAGAGGCCGTTTGATGAGCTGTGTAAAGAAGTCCGTATGAAGAAGCGGATGTCGTAGACGAGCAGAAGTGCTGTCATTTGGAGCTGGAGTGAGACCTGCTGCTGTGCGTTTGAAGGAGAAGCTGAAACCTTCCGTTAAGACCTGCTGCTGCATGGGTGCATTTGAAGAGGAAGCTGAAACCTTCCGTTGTGACCGGCTGCTGTGTTTTGAGAGGAGGAGGCTGAATCCCTCTGAGGCTGAATCCCTCTGATGTGGAGACCTGCGGTCGTGAGGAGCTGGGTGCTGAAGACCAGGAGCCGTGAGTGTCCTGTTGGACTTTGAGTTTTTTATTAATCATCAGAAGCTGATTTTTGAGAAGTCCAAATTTTTTCTTTAATCACCTTTTTTTTTTTGGACACAGACTCAGAGAGCCTAAAATAAACTATTTTTATTAAACATCCTTTCTGTGTCGTGTCCTTGTATGCTACGTGCCTTCGGGTCGTAACATATAATGGGGGCTCGTCCGGGATTTGAGCAAGACGAGCTATTTTTCACCCTCATTTCCTTCATTTTTGCCATTTCTGCCTCCTGATTTGAACGAGACAGGAGCTAATTTTTTTCCCCTGATTTTTGATGAAAATATAATGGACGTCTCGTCCAGGATTTGAACGAGATTTGAACGAGCTATTTTTTTTTCCCCTCATTTTTGGTAAATTATAATGGGAGCTTATCACGTGTGCTATTTTTGGAGCTGTTTTTTGCATTTTTGGGCTGACTTGGTGGTGCGAATTGTGTGTTCGCTGTCAGCTGGCTCTTTGTGAAACGTTCAGGGGCAGCTCGGACGTTTGTTTTGAGTAGTTTATGTAACAGCTGTTTAAAACAGTTTTTTTCCTACAAAAATGGAGTTGGATGATGAGATAAACCGTGTGAATGATGATATAAACCGTATGAATGAACATCTGAGAGAGATGAAGATTAAGTTTGAGCAACGAAGATTAGAATGTCAAAATAAGATTTATCAGAAAGAGTTAGAGCTAGGTGTTGAACATGTCCCGTTGTGTGAGGTGAGGATTTGCCCACTGTGGAGTTCACTAACGTGGAGCCCTGGAGAAGCTGAGTTGGGACTTTGCTCTAGTTTTTTTGTTACTGAGAACCCTGAACCGAAACTTGTGAAACCTAAACTTGAGAACCCTGAACTTGAGAAACCTGAACTTGAGAAAAGTGAAAAACTTGAGCAAACTAAAAAACTTGAGAATGACTTAACTGTGGATTTGGTGTTGGTCACTCCAGAGGTGTCACCACTGGTGGAAGTGCAATGCAAAAATGATGATGATGACATTGATCTGAGTGACTGTTTTTTGTTTTTTTCTGAATTAGAAGACGTCCCAGTGAGCATTGTGATCATTGTTTCAGAGGAGCCAAGCCTGACTGTCCATCCTGCTCCTCTGGTTACCCTTTCATCCTGTTCACAGGAGGTTGTGAGTGAGCTGCAGGACATCGTGGAGCCTTTAGCTGAATCAGCAGCAGAGAGTGATAGTTTGCTGTCTGTGGGAGATGATCTGATGGAACCATTTCTTGAACGTGTACAAAGTGATTGTGTGTTTGATTCTCAATGCTTTGTCTGCAGGGTACCTGATGACAGAGTTGGTGCAGCTAAAATGTTCTTCCTGTCATGTGATGGAACTGATAACACAGAGACGGACAATTTCCCTCTGGTTGTTGGAAAAAATCCTGATCTTCAGACTGGCATTAATCTGAATGTTGGTGAGAGTGCTGCTAAACTGAGGCCTTGTGATGTAAAACCTGACCGGCGACGCCTTTTTGGGTTTCAGATATTCTGAAGGCGACTGTTAGTTGTGTATGTGATGTGTTTTTTTTGCTTTGTTAGTGTTTAAGGTGTAGGTGTTAAGATTTTTTGGTTTCATTTACATGGGTGATGAGTGTGGTGTAACATGGCTTCATCATCCCATGTAAATTCTTGTGTGGTGGGTGTTACATGCTACCGGCATGTAATTTATTTTAGTCGGAACATGAACTTGTTTAAAGGTTTTTTGAGGTTTTGTTTAAAGATTTTGAGCACAGACATGAGCTGTTTAGAGGTTGTAGGAGCCTAATTGATTGCAGCTGGTGCTCATTAGTTGTAGGTGGAGGTAGTTCCTCTCTCTCTCCCTATATTAGGTCCAAGCCACAGAGCAGAAAGAGGTCCAAGTGAGAGTGGCAGCAAGCAGAGATCCAGCAGAGGTCCAAGAAGAGGTCTGAGTTGCTGAGTTGCCAGGAGAAGCAGACCTGATGCAGAACCAGCAGACCTGATTAAGCAGCAGCAGCAAAAGCAGCAACAGTGAGAGGAGCCATGACGCCAGTTGTTGAAGCCACATGAGGAGGCCATTTGATGAGCCGTTTGGAGCCATTTGAGGTGGCCGTTTGATGAGCTGTTTGGAGCCATTTGAGTTGGCCGTTTGGAGCCTTTTGAGGAGGCTGTTTGATGAGCTGTGTAAAGAAGTCTGTATGAAGAAGCGGATGTCGTGAGACAAGCAGAAGTGCTGTCATTTGGAGCTGGAGTGAGACCTGCTGCTGTGCGTTTGAAGGATAAGCTGAAACCTTCCGTTAAGACCTGCTGCTGCATGTGCATTTGAAGAGGAAGCTGAAACCTTCCGTTGTGACCGGTTGCTGTGTTTTGAGAGGAGGAAGCTGAATCCCTCTGAGGCTGAATCCCTCTGATGTGGAGACCTGCGGTCGTGAGGAGCTGGGTGCTGAAGACCAGGAGCCGTGAGTGTCCTGCTGGACTTTGAGTTTTTTTATTAATCATCAGAAGCTGTTTTTTGAGAAGTCCAACTTTTTTCTTTAATCACCTTTTTTTTAGGACACAGACTCAGAGAGCCTAAAATAAACTCTTTTTATTAAGCATCCTTTCTATGTCGTGTCCTTGTATGCTACGTGCCTTCGGGTCGTAACACCATCCATGGATTAAAGCTGCGAAGCTGCTCCATTGTGGGCACTCCTCATAGTCATTAACTAATTAACGATATCAGAGTAACTTCTCTGTGACAACTTGTCCGCTTCGTCTGACATGATTTCTTTCTCCAACTCATAGGGGTAAACTCAAGTCAAAAGTCAAAGTCAACTTTATTGTCAGAACTGCAATATGTACACAGGATTGAAATTGCGTTTCTCTCAGGAGCTCCGACCCCTGCTATTTTTTGCAGATATCTAGCTCATGCGCCTTGGTCAAGAGTAGCTTAGCTTAGCTCTGGTTGCTCGCATCTGTTTGTCCGCAATTTTCCGACTACTAAGATGGCGGAAATTTTGGTATTGCGTAATACCGGTCACGTGTGTGGGAACTATGCATTGGTTAAAAAAGAAAGGATGTGTTCAAAATGAAAAATTTGCCCAGACACGTGACACACTTCCACAAACAGTGGAAATGTTTAAATAACTCGGGCTTGTCAGTTCACATTGTTAATGGTTTAAAATGTTGCCTAACTGCAACTTAAAATGGCCACTGGAACAAACCATTTCAGACCAAAACAGAGCACAATCCTAGCCAGGATCCAGCCAGCAAAGGCTGACCAGGTGCAGAACAAATAAAATTAAATGCATCTGTAATGAATGGCTGAGCCCAGAGTTGTACGAGACCAGGACAAAGCCAAACTCAGACTTATAAAAAGGTAACAGTGTTAAGTATTTACAGTGAGGGGAAAATGTACACTTGGAATCCCTGGAGTGTCTGGAAGAGAGGACAGGGTCAGTTAGTTCTGGTGGAGAGGGAGAGTATATGCTGATGATCTGTTTGTTTCTCTTACATTTGGAAGATGTCATAGTGAAACACAGAGGGGACTCCATGAGTGCTCCAAAGTAAAGGGGAATGAGGCAAGGAAGGCAAGACAAGTCCAACAGGCAATGGCAGGCAAGGCAGGTCTAGCAAGAGAGAAGCAACCAGGCAGGACTTGCAAAGGACTGGCAGATAAAACAAGATCCAAGGTTTCGGGACACTGTGGGCACAAAAACACAAGGTAAGTCTCTTAGGCCCTGTTTATACAGACACTGTGGGGGGGAATCAGAGCTTTTGGGTATGTTAATTAGATGAAAAGTTTTGCGTTGACACGGATCTGCTCGAATTTCCTCCCTCCCTCATGCCTCCCCCCCCCTTTCACCCATTGCGCATGCGTGCTGCAGAACCTTCACCCACTACGTATGCGTGCTACCTCACTGCTGGCTGTCTGCTGTGTTCTTCTGGGCTAAACATTGAGCTAACAACAACTTAACAACAAGTTAAAGCTGGATTTTGGATAAAAGTTGACAGATTTGACACCAAGCGGGACCTCTTCATCTAACAAGCTGCACACCAGACGCTGAGTTATGATTATGATTTATGATTTATTTGTTTTCTCAGGGACAGTGCACAACAATACATTGACCTACAAAAACAGGAAAGATGCATTGTGCCAGGTTATAGTAATAATACTAATTTCCGCCTGTAGTCCCCGGACAGGTTGATGTTTAACAAGAGTAACGGATTTTTGTAAGTGGATGAGAAAACCATTAAACACAAATACAGACACAATATATACTACATACATATCATACCTCGCCCCTCAAATATACCATACATAAAAAACTTTCAAAATTTCACCAGTTCTCTCACACACACACGCACTACCAGTTTGTTCACACACACACACACACACACACACACACACACACACACACACACACACACACACACACACACACACACACACACACACACACACACACACACACACACACACACACATACACATCATATATACATAATCACACTTCTTCAAACAAACCTACAAACTGTACTTTCACTCACACACAGTCATCACTGGTGGGTGCAAACCTGCTTTGATAAAAGCCATTTCCTTGTCAGATGTGCAAACGTTGGGAAACTTGTACATTTTATAATCTCAGTAGGCAGAATATTCCACTGACTCATGGCAACAACAGAAAAGACGGATTTAGCAAAAGAGGTCCTACATTTAGGGATGCTGCACTCTCCTCTAGAGGTCGCCCTTGTGACTCGAGTTGTTTTTTCTGAGTTCAATATGACAAACCTTCTTAGAGGAGGAGCAGCCATACCATGGATGATTTTAAAAAGTAGACAAATATTTGCATGAAATATTAAATTGTCAAAGTTTAAAAGATCATATTTGAAAAGAATATGACAGTGGTGATATTGTCTGGATTTCCTATCATGAATTTTTATTGCACTTTTGAACATTGATTCAAGAGGCTTTAGAGCTGTTTTACTAGCCTGTGACCAGCTAGTCATGCAATACAGAAAACGCGAGAAAATCATAGAGTTTAAGTACATATATGATGCCTCAGTAGTAAGAGATCCTCGTATGTACCTGAAGTTCACCAGACTAAATTTTAAAGAGTTGCGCAGTTTCTTTACATGGTCTCTAAAATTCAAATTTGAGTCAAGGGTAACACCTAAATAGGTAAAGTTGTTTACATTTTTTATTTTTTCCCCATTTATATGGATATCAGGATAATCCAAACATTTATTTCTGTTTGTAAAGTACATTGCAACTGTCTTTTCTACATTTAATGTGAGACAGCAGTTTTGTAGCCAGGCAGCAACCTTTTTCAATTCTCCTGTCAATTTTGTGGCCACTTCTGTTATATTTTTTCCATGAGTGAACAAAACAGTATCGTCCGCATACATGATGATATTAATATCACACATTGAGGGGAGATCATTGATGTATAGACTAAAAAGCAGCGGCCCTAAAATAGAGCCCTGCGGAACTCCCATGGTGCAGTCTTGAAAGGGGGACAGTGTGTGATTTACTCGAACACATTGTTTCCTGCCACTTAGGTATGATGTAATCCAGTTTATTGTCTGACGAGACAGTCCATAATTTGATAGTTTGCTTATTAAAATGCTGTGGGAAACAGTATCGAAAGCCTTTCGCAGGTCTAGGAACACGGCACCCACTACACCTCCTTGGTCTAGCTTTGATTTAATTTCTTCAAGGAAGTAGGAACAAGCCGTCTCTGTTGAGTATTTTTTTCTGAAACCAAATTGCAAAGGATTTAAAAAAGCTTTGGTTTCAAGGTGTTCAATTAGTTGCTCTGCTACGACCTTTTCAAAGACTTTTGAGATGACGGGGAGGATGGTAATCGGTCGATAGTTACTGACCTCTAGTTTGTCTCCAGACTTATATATGGGCGTGACAATGCCAGTTTTTAATGCATCGGGAAATATACCATCTCTAATAGACTGATTTATTATTTTTGTCAACACTGGGATTAGTGGACTGTAGATCAGAACCGAGTGACGATGAGTATGATGTCGGACTTTACTCCGTGATAAACATGACTTAGCTACAGCAGGTAAATCAACGTTCTTAATATAATGTTTGCTTGTGTTTACTTTGATCACA
Organism: Garcialebias charrua; assembly: GCA_038048925.1. Classification (NCBI taxonomy): domain Eukaryota; kingdom Metazoa; phylum Chordata; class Actinopteri; order Cyprinodontiformes; family Rivulidae; genus Garcialebias; species Garcialebias charrua. The sequence goes on along the minus strand of JBBPBX010001771.1, from coordinate 50,068 downwards.
CAACAGTTTTTATTTATTTATTTATTTATTTATTTATTTATTTATTTCTACCAGGTGGAGAAGCTGTCGTTCCAACAAACAGGCAGATCGGTTCTGATGGGGTCCAGATGAACACACAGCAAGAGTCCAGTTCATTAACATAGTTACAGTTCGGTTCACGTGTTTTAATAGTGTTCAGTTTAATTCTCAGTGTTTGTGTTACGTAAAGTTTGTGGTGCTGAATAAATAAATAAATAAAAAATAAACCTGGTGTCTTCATTTTCACAGCACGTTACGCACTGTTTAAAAAACGTAACAAGTCCAGATAGATACTGTAGTTCAGATAAATTTATACATCTCCCACGCCAACATAAATACTGTTTATTATTGTTAAACTGTTATATTTTGCAGCGTGACATGTGAAATGTCTGCATGCCGTGACTGTGCGCGCGTGCGTGCTGCGCGCATGTGATTGACACAAAAGATCAGCAGGAGATGTTTACATTATCAACGGGGGGTCTGCTAAAAAGTTCCACCCTGATCTGTGGATCAGAAAAGTATCGGATGCAAAGAGGGGGGCCAGTGGCGTCGTGTCAACGATAAGCAAAGAAGCAAAGAGAAAGTAGCAGTTCCACTCAAAATACGTGCTGTGTAAACAGGGCCTTGACACACACTTTCAGGCTGAAGGCATGAATACCAATTGAGGCACAATGCTCCAGCAATGAGTCACACTGAGCTATAGCCTTAAATAGTGCAGCTCCTTATCAGGTGAATGGCCGTCAGCTGGTTCACCAGCCGTCAGCTGGTGTTATTGGTGGCCATCTTGGAGAAGGCTGCAGTCAGTGGGACTCCTACAGCATCAAGCAAAGTAAAAGCAAAGCACAACACCAAAGCAGCAATACAGCAAATCACTGTCTCTCAAAGTTCTTCCAAAGGCCAAGCACTGTTATTCCAATGTTCTTCTAATGCCAAAATAGCAGCATTTCTCTAGCCAGTACTGGATCAGTGATCAGCAACATCTTCTCTTAGTGCAGCCAACTGATAGCAGACCATGGTCATGGTTCCAGTTATGCAGCCAACTGATAGCAGACCATGGTCATGGTTCCAGTTATGTTAAAAAGCATGCTAAAATGAAGGATAAAGCATTGCATTCAGCAGACAACACATACTGATAACCAGGGGCGGAAGTAACAAATTACAAATACCCACATTACTGTAATTAAGTAGATTTTTAGGGAACTTGTACTTTATGAGCATTTCTTTCAATTGTTTAATTCTACTCATACTTAAGTACAATTTAGACAATGTGATCTACTTCACTACTTTTAAAATCAGAAGTCGCTACTGAATATGGTGAAGGGATTTCAGTTTGAGCGTGTTCGAAATGACCAGGCGTCTCTTAAAAAAATAGGATTTATTGATTAAGACACAGGTTTAAAACAGGTTAAACAGAATTTGAGCATTCATAAACAATTTCTTGTGCACAAGGAAATGTGAGCATTTTTGCCCTGACCTGTTGCGCCGAGGTGGTCAAAAGAATGCTGACGATGTCTTGCTCCAGTGGGAGTATATCATGCAGGCTTTTGCTTTTTCTGGTCTCTCATTGGCTTATGGCCTGATAGCGAGTCTTTGCAGCTCCCCGTTTATGACCTTGAAGATTTATGTCAGAAGTCTCCTCAGCCAGCTCTTTTGTTCTGCATGTCTGAGAGGTTTTTAAAGTATCAGACTCATGTGTTAGTGTATTATACTCATGTGTTTAGTGTCTCTAATGTGAATTAATGCCAGTTCCCAAGTGTGTGTGTTTGTTTTATAAGTGACTGTAGTCAAGTGTATGTTCTGAAGTTCTGTGAGTCCCAGAGCAAAGCAAACGTGCATGTCTCCCGAGCATGTTAACCCTTTATTTGCTGGATCTCAACGTGTGCGTTCTAATGTTGTTTAATTGCATAAACATTTGTGAAGCCTGTAATTGCATAAACATTTGTGATGTGAAACACGTAATGGCATAAACATTTGTATAACAGCTGGACATACTTTGATTATAGAACACCTATTTATTGATTATATAACAGGTGTGTTCCCTGTTTAGAATGAGATTACCATATAGACCATCTAAGCGTGTGTATTTTCCTTCACCTCCCTCTCTTGACCTATTTTAATAGGTCAAAACAACCTACACGCCACCAGCCGGATCCCCAGAAGAGGACCCCCACCTCAACACCACAGGAAAAATACAACACCCCAAGCAAAAACACCCCCAAAGCAAAAATCAACCAACCCCACGCAACCACCATCTGACTCCATAAGTAAATCTCAATCATCAACATCAACCCAACATCCAAACAATCACCCCAAATCACCAAATCATACGAGGATAACAACAATCATCAGTCCAACGGCCCCCCCCACCTGGAGTCCATCTCCAAACACCACAGGCACCTGGACGCAGCCAGAAACCTGAGAGCCCCTCCATCCGGTCTCGAACTGGGGCTGAACCGTTGTGACTACATGAAACACAGCAGCGAATAAAACACCTATAGGATAGGTCTGACCCTGCGTGAACAATAGAGATTCAATCATAACATGAATAACAGTGATCCATCCCAAAATCACCCAAAACAAAAACCAAAGCAAAGCAAACAAACCATCAAAATCAACTAACTCTCCTCCTAACCTCCATCTGACTCCAAAACTAATCATCATCTAATCGCAAAAACAACAATCATCCGTTGAAAGCCTTAGTGGCCTATTCTAACCAAGCCTAAAATGATAAATGCAGTTCCCCTCTTCGCTCCAACTCCCCAGCTGGGGTCCACCTCCGAGTTCCCCATCCACTCTACAGGTATCTGGACTCCGCCGAATACCTGAGAGCTCCTTCACCCAGCAGCGAACTGCGTCTGACCTCAATCTGACCCCAGAACCAACCATCCCGACTAACCCCAAACTGACTCCATCATTAAACCCGAAAAACAAGATGAAAACATGAAACCCCCTCCAAACAGCAAGATCATCAGAGAAATAATATAATTAGGACAAAAGCAACACTCTTCCATTCCACACTCAAACACTCCCCACTACTACAGGTATCTGTTGTCTGCCAAATACAGGTGAGTTTGTGCGGCAGGCGACGGTGTGGACCCCGCCTGCACCAAGGGAAACGCCGTCCCAAAATCCCCCACTTCCCTGGAAGCAATCATCCTCGAGATTTTTGCCCGTGCACAAGGTGTCACACACCCCATAAATAGGCAGAACAGTACCAGAATAGCTAGTGGCAAAGCCAAAAGCTTAACTAACACCTGATGCCATGATCCTCTCGTGAACCAAGACAGAACATGCCACAGCCCTGTGTGCGCCTCCTCCGTCTGATGCTCCTGAAGCTCTCTCAGATGGCGCAGGGCCGCTGTCACCCTGACCTGCGGATCTGCAACAGACGCATCAGGTATAAAGGTACAGCAGGTGTTATTATCAATCATCCCACACACTCCATTAACAGATGCCTTAAACAAATCCAGCAGCAATCTATGATGTAAAGACACAACATACATGGCCCACCACTCTGCAGAGGTGGTCCCTAACGTCTGCACCGACTCATAAATGAACATCCCAAATTGGTAATCTAAAGCTTCCATGTGTAACAGGTGGTCCCCGACCTTCGATCCCGGGAAGAAGCTACGCTTCCATTCCACTGGGACCTCTGAACCCCAAGAAGACTCGAGCTGACTGACGTCCGAAGTCTTTGACCGTCCCACATAGTGAGACCCGTTACTCAAAGACACCAAGTACGACCCCTCTGTAACCGCAACAGGTGCACAGCACCCAGTCCAGTTCACTGGCAAGGTCAAGAATACCTGATGCCCACACAGCCAGGCCAAGGCCTCAACCGGATACGTCCCATTGCTGCCAGGCACACTCCTGAACTCCCTGCCCGGATGGTACACCGCTCGGCACCTCTCTTCAGGAAGTGACCCCACCACCACCTGATGTGAGTCCTGATGATGGACGCGGTGCACACAGACAGGAAATTGTCCACTGGATGGCCATTCTACAAATTGAGCCAACACCATCGGGTGTGATAATGTACTCAATTTGCACCACTTAGGCTGACACTGCAGGTGCTCCATGTAGAATCCTCTGGAGCTCATCTGCAGAACACAAAATGATAACATCCGGTCAAGAGGTTTAATCGTCAATGGCAGCTGTGATTCCTCCACAGGAAGTGGGGTGCAGATGTAAGACTCAGACCTGTGGCGGCTTCTGGCCAAGAACTGCGCATACCTGTACCAAGAGTTCCTCTGAAAGACTTCAGAAAAATTCATTGATAGAGGATTCTCATCCTGTACCTGTGTCCATGTCTCCTGCCTGAGGACATCTCTCTCGCTCCTCTGATGAGGTACAGGATGACAGCTTGGATGACCTGGTATCACACAGAAATACTCCAACAACAGAATGGTGGAAACGATAATCAATGCCCCCACCCCTGCAGCCACCATTAGCCTCTTCTGCCCCTCAGCCATGCTCGATCTAGTTTGAAATCCCTTCAGTTTTGGTGCTCGATCTAGTTTGAAATCCTCTACAGTGTCAAACTTTGAACCCTGAGATGTGATGAAACACAACAGAAACACAAATTCCCCCTTCTCAGTTAAATCTGCAGAACCTGAAAAGGTAAATACACATGAAAAGCAGTAATGAATCCCAACCATCAAACGCATGCACAGTTTACAAAATCTTCTTTTTTCCGCTTTCTCTTTTATTTACATAGGAAATCACTGGAGCTGCACCTGTAAAAAATACCTCCTCAAAATGAATAAATCCCTCACCCATTGAACTTTGAACCAGAAAGAAGAAAGTGGTCAAAAACCCCCTAATATTTTATGATTGAACGCTGAAACTGAAAAATTTAACTCCAAACCCTTGAAAGTTAGAAACCCTTGAAAATCATATATGTGTGCATAAGAAGTATGAGTAGATGTATCGACCTCTAATTTAAAAAAAAATACGAACTACTTGAGGTAATACTAACTACAGTAATTGATTATGTGTAGTTGTTAGAGAACAGCTAATGTTTGGCAGCTAAGCTAAATGTAATGCAGTCTAGTATACAACACTCATTAAAGAGTAAGTATGTAATCTAACCTTTAACCTTCACTGTGTGCTTTAAGAGTGATTCTTAAAGTTAAAATCATATGATATCAGTGAATTAGCTAACCCTTGATGATTTCAAAACACAAAACACATACACTTGCAAAATTTCAACTACTTTTCCAGTTCATCTATATTGATTATGTCTTAGGTTTTCTAAACTCTGCTCCCTGTTCTCCTCAGATCTTTGTTGACCACGGCACTCTTCAGGGGCCACGAAGGGCGTCGCTTCGCCACCACCTTATCAATTTTGGGCTGCAAAAAGCTATTATACCCAGCCGGTACTTCGTCCAAATTTCCCCGCTCCACTGGTCAAGCAAATTGCCCCGACCCAAAGTAGGATGGCAGACCCCCCTTCCTCTTCAGGTCCACCTGCTGGGCTCTGCCTGTTTAAGCTGCTGGATCTTCCCTCTCAAGGCAGGCAGGCCGGACCGGTTTTAAAGGCAAGAACAAAGATGCTTCTCAAGATGACTTCCCACAGCGAGAAGACAGGTGTCTGCAGAATGCTTCTTCTTCCACTCGACCCAGAACACCTCACGGACAGATGGCTTCACCGGAAGAGGAAGTGAAGCGAAGCGGCAACAGAACCCCACACCTTCTCGACCACGACACCTTCTCAGATGAAGACGCAGGACAGCCGACCTTTTGTGTGGACCTGCTCGCTCCAGATGACCCTTCAGAGCTCTCCGTTCTGAAGCCCCGCGAGGTGTGCCTCGACCTGTTGTGATGACCTTTGGGGTTCTCCCTCCGGACCACTCTGGCTGTGTCTCACCCTCTCTGGCGCGCTGATGATGTGTGTTTCAGCAGCCCAGATGTGCTCGCTCACGTGGTGACTCTCTCTCTTATAGACTCTGAGAAGCCCCCAGGATGTCAGTGGGCCTCCCGCCTTCGATCAGGCTTTGTCGCCTCTTGTGCGATGGATTCACCGTTCTGGAGAAGGAAGCTGGACAGACCACCATAAGTCTCACAAAGTACATTTTACATGACATTTCAACAACACACAACCCCTATTTACAGACGTCCTCAGCCCTAAAGCCCCCAAGTTAATTAATTTTAGTCTGTGCACAGATTTCAGCCAAATTTTCAAAAGTGGGCTAAGATATTTGAGGCCTAAATTATTTTTTCCCACTTTCTGTAGATCTGCATTTTTCCTTAAAATGTATACAATCCTCCTATATGAGTTTTGCAGAAATAAAGGAAAAAATGTCTTGGACTGTAACAATTGATTAAAATTTTTAACTGTTTTCTCATCTTCTCTTCTGTTTTTGTTATACCTCTGGTCAGCCAGTGAATATGGCACGTCAACCATAAAATTTCGGACACCTTATACCGTATTAACCTGTCTGTACAACCAATTATTCTCTCATGACCTGGTGTCCTTCCGAATCTGAAATTTTCTTTACTCGCGCGAGCTCCTTGTCCATTCGAGCATCACGCAATAAAAGCACGGCGCATACGTGCACAAATGTTCTGATCAGATAATTAAAATGTGTGCATGCCACCAGCTGAAAAAATTTCCGTTCAACTGAAGCGCATGCACCTGCGCGAGTTTTCCGCATGCTCCTCGAAATCATCTTCTTCTCCGTCTTCTGGATGAGTCCAGTCCGTCCTGCTCCACTTCAGCTCCCTGGTCCTGTTTTCAGGGTCTCTCCTCAGGAGCCGCCACTGGCTTCTGTGTTGGGCCTCCCTTGTAGTTCCAATTGATGTTTCCTGATGTCCCTTTTGCTTCCAAATCAGCCAAATGATCACGTTTCTGTTGTTCAGTACGTCTCGGTGTCATTGCTCCTGTCTGCCTCAGTCGTCTCCCTGTGCTGTTCACAACCCTCTCTTGTCTTCTGAGTGAGCTTAGTTTGTGCTGCTCTCCAAACTTCACGCAGAGCCTTGCCCTTTGCCCTCTGCGCTGACTTCGTTCTCCTCTTCGCTTCAGGTCCACCAACGTGTCAAAACACTGATCTATCCGTCGCCCTCTGCCAAACCAGCCCCCTCAAAGCTCCGCTCTCCTGTCATAGACCCAACTATCCTCACCGACCACCACTGAAATTTTCTTTTATTTGTCCCTGTGCTCTCCTCACCTTTGAAAACATGTTTCTAAT
>JBBPBX010001771.1:24575-39810 GCA_038048925.1 Garcialebias charrua | reverse complement strand
GCTGCTTCTCCACATCGAGAGGAGCCAGTTGAGGTGGCTCGGGCATCTGGTTAGGATGCCTCCTGGACGCCTCCCTGGTGAGGTGTTCCGGGCATGTCCCACCGGGAGGAGACCCAGAGGAAGACCCAGGACGCGCTGGAGGGACTATGTTTCTCGGCTGGCCTGGGAACGCCTTGGGATTCCCCGGAGGAGCTGCTCCAAGTGGCTGGGGAGAGGGAAGTCTGGGCCTCCCTACTTAGGCTGCTACCCCCGCGACCCGACCCCGGATAAGCGGAAGAAGATGGATGGATGGATGGATATTTAATGGAATATTTGAGGGTGAGAAAATGCCTGAAGAATGGAGAAGAAGTGTGCTGGTGCCCATTTTTAAGAACAAGGGTGATGTAAAGAGTTGGTTTCATGCCAAGAAAGAGCACCACAGATGCCATTTTTGCTTTGAGGATGTTGATGGAGAAGTACAGAGAGGGTCAGAAAGAACTCCATTGTGTCTTTGTGGATTTAGAAAAAGCATATGACAGGGTGCAGAGGGAGGAGGTGTGATATTGCATGAAGAAATCATGAGTGGCAGAAAAGTATGTTAGACTAGTACAGGACATGTATGAGGACAGCAGGACAGTGGTGAGATGTGCTGTAGGAGTGACAGATAGCTTGTTTGCTCTGGTGATGGACCGACTAACAGATGAGGTCAGGCGGGAATACCCATGGACTATGATGTTTGCAGATGACATTGTGATCTGTGGTGAGAACAGGGAACAGGTGGAAGAGAACTTAAGAGATGTGGCAGTATTTGAAAGAAGAGGAATGAAAGTCAGCCGTAGTAAGACAGAGTACAGGTAGTCCCCGACTTACGAGCGAGTTCCGTCACTAGGGGGCGCTCGTATGTCAAAAATTCGTAAGTAGGAACACATAGTAAAAAAAAAAATAATATTTTTTTTTTTTTTTTTTTACTTTTTTTTTTTTTTTTTATAAATGAATACATGTACAGTACTGGACAGTCACCAAGCACTTAGCCTATCCTAACACAGTTTTTAAAGATGAAGGAATAAGTTGAATTGTCTCCCTTTCACATAAAGGGAGCAAGCTCCCTATGGAGCCTGCAGGGAGGAGGGAGACAATTCAACTGATTCCTTCATCTTTAAAAACTGTGTTAGGATAGGCTAAGTGCTTGGTGACTGTACAGTACTGTACATTTATCTATTTAATAAAAATATATGTAACCCAGGCTAAAATAACCTTTATTGTTGTATCCATTTTATTTATTTGGCCATTAAACAGATTAGTAGGAAATAAATAAAATAGAGAAATAAATAGGAAATAGGTCTAAAATGGTTGAAACCATAAAAGATAATGATTACAGGTATTTTAAAGGTAATATTTGATGTAATTATCTTTTATTTTGTTGAAATCTGTACACAAAGAGGTTATTTTGGTCACAGTATTTAATGTAAGCAGAAGACTTTTATTTTGAAAGGTTGCCTGCATGTGCAGCTCACGTGACTGGTCCAACAGCCGTTGGTTTTGTTTTCCTCTGCGCATGTGCAGCTCACGTGACTGGTCCAACAGCCGTTGGTTCTGTTTCCCTCTGCGCATGTGCAGCAGAGTGTATAAATACAAGTCACAAGAGCGGGAAAGACAGAGACTGGAAAGCAACGAAGCGGAACGCTTGTTGTAGAGAAGAAGAGAGGGAAAAGTTAGAGAAACGTTGATCAGATAGATGCTTGTCGTCTGAGAATACTCTTTAGACGTAAAGAGTGGTTTCTGCACTTTTTTCCTCGACCTGACTGCGTTCAGGAATTTTATTTTTGAATAGAACTGAACTTGCTTCTTTCCAGTTCTCTGAGAAGTTTTCTAGAACCTTCTGGAAAGCCTTGCTGAGGGTGTTTCAACGGTTCTGCTGAGTCAAGGCTCGGATATAGTCAGCTGTGCCTGGTGGACTTGGCAGGGAGTGAGCGCATTGGCAGGACCGGGGGAAAGGGCACACGGATACGTGAAGCAGGTTTGTTATCCAACAGCAGGATCTGATTTTACTCTCAACCTTTGTTTCACTTAACCTAATATCATTTTACTTTACAGGTAACATTAATCAGTCGTTGCTGAATCTGCGGACCTGCATCGAAATACTCAGAGAAAACCAGACGTGTGGCACAAACAAGGTTTGTTTTCAGCCTAAAGATGAACACCACTTACGTTCAGATAAACTGTGTAGTTCATGTTAGATTTCTGTTTATAGATGGTCCCCTACAGAGATTCAAAAGTAACCCATCTGTTTAAAAACTACTTTGATGGGGAAGGAAAGGACAGGATGGTCGTTTGTGTCAATCCAAAGGCAGATGACTATGAGGAGACAATGGTAAGTTGCTCCAACATGATCACTGAGTCCTTATTATACAGACAAAATGTATTTGTTTCGTCAAATAAGCAAGACGTGCTCTGTTTGTGCAGCTGGTGATGCGGTTTGCAGAGATGACCCAGGAGGTGGAAGTTGCTCGTCCCATGGACAAACCCATTTGTGGCTTTACTCCAGGCCGTCGCTATAGAAACCAGGCCGTCGCTATAGAAACCAGGCCGTCGCTATAGAAACCAGGCCTTCACAGAGGAGCTATCATGCAAGTTAGAGGAGCGTGGTGGCCCATTTAGACAAAGGTAAAAAAAAAAGTCAACCATAAAAACTATCAAAGTACAGAAATATCATCCAATAAATGTTTTAAGAAAGGCAATGTAAGGAAAGAAAATCTTATTAAAGGATTTACAAAGGAATTGAATAAATATAAAAACCTTTTGGGGGGTATTAAATTGCAGATTTTCGCTCTGTTTCTTTAGATGGGACCTCCTCTGTTATAAGAAACCTGGTGCTCAGCCTACCCCCTCTACCCTCCTCTGAGCTGACTGACCCAAATGATGACGTCACCCTGCCTCGTCTCATTGAAGCTCTGCGGAACAGACAGAAGATCAAGCAGCTGATGACTGAAGACGACAACAAAGCAGGTACCTGCTCACGTTTTAGCTCAGCTCTCCATCCCCAAGTTACTGAATTTTCCTATTGTGGCTCATCTTTTCATCTCCCACATACATTCCTAATGTTTTTATCGTTTTATGAACAAATTACTGTAATGTTCCATGCTCCGTTCATGGTTTATAATGTAGATTCTGATACAATCACCTAAAAATGCCATTCACTGATACCATATGGATTGGATTGGATTTGGTTATGCGCTCTATAATAAAAAAAGTTTACAATCAAAGCTAAATGCAGGTTACCGGTAGGGCTGGACGATATGGCCAAAATTTTTATCACGATATAGTTTCTAATTTCGGTCGATAACGATATAATTCGATATCGATATAAACAATATAAAAGCCTAAAAAAAACTATAAACTATACAAATAAATTATTGTTCACCTTGTATTTGTATTTAGCCTCCAAAAAGATGGAAATCACCATCAAATAAACATAAACTTCTCAACCCAATAATTCTCAGTCGGGTCATCTGGACAGTTTATTTTTTATAGAAACGTTTCATCCTCCATCCAGTTTCCATAAAAAAGAAACTGTCCAGATGACCTGACTGAGAATTATTGGATTTGGTACCTGGATTATTGAGCATGAACTTTCTTGCCATAAAATTCTCAACTGTGTCAATACTGTATTATTAGTTTTAACTTTAAACAAGAACTTTAAAATGTACAGTATTGAAATGCATAGTTAATTAAATAAAACTTTTGGGTGTTGTTATTTATAAGAAGCTGACATCTCATGGAAATTACTTAAGAATAAAAATAAAAAAATCAATTGCATTACTGTATAAAGTAAAATAGTTTTTGAATGACAAAGTTTTGAATATATTGTATAAGGTAATGATTGTTCCATATTTAATCTGTTGTATTGAAGTTTGGGGAAAAGCATGTAAAACTATTACAAACCCTGTTTTTATTTTATTAAAAAAAGAGCTATAAGAATTATTAGTAGGAAGTGCTATGGTCACCCAACAAATATTTCATCAGTTTAAATTATTAAAATTTTATGATTTGGTTGAACATAGTATTTTACAAGTCATGTATAAAACTAAAAAAAATTACCCCCCAAATATTCAATTAAAATTTGTTTAAAGTTATTAAACCCTGAAGGGAATGTAAATGTTTGTATATACACCTTTGTTTTTAGAGATGCATGTGCAGTTGGACATATTGTCAGAAAATATTTAGAATAGTACCAGGATACGGGCGCATCATGTTGTTATGCAGTGGAAAAGCTGCGTCTCCAAGGAAGACGTGGGGAAGTTTGATATTGGTGCCCGGCAGGTTCTCAGGTTCAGGCAGGTCAAGGGCCCCTTGCAGCAGCCGTGATCCAAACTCAGATGACTGAAAAATGCCTCCATCGCTTTCACGGCCATATGAACCAATGTCCACCATTNTAAATCCACGAGATTTAATTTGACCTCGGTCATAAAGTTGAGACCTGTTTTTCTTGTGTGTTGCACTTTGGAATCTGACGACAAGAGTGTGTCGAAGCAGTGAAACGTTGTTTCCTTGTTGTTTAGTCATTACTGTTGTCATTAGTTGAGATATTGTTTTGGTTCTGAACACTCCCAGCCAAAAAGGTTTTGTATTAACATTGGTTAATGAATGATATGGATTTAACTATGCCAACATGCAGTTCGTTTTGTTAAATCTCAATCGTCGAAGAGTCAATGTAGTTTAAAGCTACTCAAGGTACCATAAACTACACTGGTCTCACAATTTCTAAATTGAACCGATTCGATCGTTTCTATTCTAGATTATCTATTCATTTTGATGAGTCTCGCCATAGACTTCAAAATTTATTAGGAATACCAAATCCTACGTCGTTCGTCTAAAAGACAACAGACATTTAGATCAAACTATATTTCATTTTTTTTTAGTTTAACCTAAACTAAGTAATGAATGGAGGAATAGTTTGGAATTAGAGGCCTTCATTACAGAAGCCCTCCAAAATGTTATAGGTATAGATCCCTATTTCTAATTTTTTCAGAATTTATCCACCCCTTAATTGGTAATTGTAGCTGATCTAAATCATGATAGCTTACACACCAGGTGCATATAGGTAACCTAATGTAAAATCCCAATCATAAGCCCACCTAAAAACCACATAATTGCATGACACATAGAACCAGAGTGGCACTGACTGGAAACCAACCAGCCAACAACCTTCGATGTGGGGACCTGCAGCTCCAACGCTTGGTCTTCAACCTTCATCCAAGGGTCGCCTCCTCTGCGTCAATCGAGGGATCCCCTCTACATGCTGATTATGAAAACAATTGTTGCTGATCAATCAACAAAACTAATCGTTGTGGAATTACTGCTGTGGAATTACCGCTGTGGATTATAAGACTTTGTTTTCCAAGGGATTAAAAGCTTTCCGCAATGGGATTACCTCCGAACAGTATGGAAGTTCCAAAAACTTTATGGGATTATAATTTTTGATTTTTCTTTTCCACTTGCTGGATTACTTCAAGATCAGAGACAGTTCAAGGTTTCCTTTCGTGTTGGACCCCATCCCCAAGGACTGGCGATGGCTTCCAAAAGGGGGGAGATGTAGTGGACCTACCCAGGGTCAAACTAAGGTTTTTGAACTGTTCCAGAGATGACCTTTACTGACCTTTCAGTAAAGCAAGACATTTACTACAAATCATTCCATTAGTTGTAATCTGAGAACATAGTCACCAAAAGAGACTATTTCTATCTCTAACTTTTGTCATTTTCATGATATATGTTATATGCTGTTATTCTTTTAATATGGAGTATTACTGTGTTACTTGACCATATAATGGTGTCAGAGTGAATTTTATGTGTTATTGTGATTTGCAGATTTGTTCTAGAAGTGTTAAGACGCTAATCCAAGTATTTTTCCTCTTGGAGTCTATGAGTCTGTCTTTTCCTAAACATTTCCTCTGCTGCTGACTGTAACCTTGGGTCGTGATAACAGCAAGTGAACTCCTCGACTGTTTCTTCTGAACCAATCGGAAAGAGACAAGTCTCAGAGTTCTTTCTTAAAGTTCTAAGCTAAGCTGGAAAAGACTGAGTCTTTTTCATTCATTCAACCTTTATTTATACAGGCTATCCTCGTTGAGCCACGGGGACTCATTTACAAGAGGGACCTGTCTCACTCACACCCAGGGTCAATTTTAGAGTTACCAATCAACCTAACATGTATGTTTTTGGACTGTGGGAGGAAACCGGAGCACCCGGAGAAAACCCACGCATGCACGGAGAGAACATGCAAACTCTACCCAGAAAGGCCCCCGGACCGGCCGGGATGTGAACCTTGGACCTTCTTGCTGAGAGGCAGCAACTCTACCAGTTGCGCCACTGGGTCTACTGGGAACTTCAAGAGATGTGAACTTTCCCAAAGAGCTGGATAGACGTTTAGTCACACGCTAAGGACACGTCATCCAGTTAAGGACTAATAACATGTTGTTATGAGTCCACTTCAAACGAGCGTAAGCTCAAACTTTGCTTATTCCTTCCTGGAATAAGTTATCTTGAAGTCAGAGGCCAGGAGCTGACGCATTTTCTGATGACCGACGTGGATCCCAGGAGACGTTGAAACGTAAACGAGAACCGGTTCGGACGTACTGGACCTGCAACGATTCTGTACGCCTGAAAGGCTGGTACCATCTCCTTATAAGACTAGTCTTCTTCAAGGTAAAGAGCTGTTTACAAACATACATGGATTTAGCAGAAGTCGGATAGAAAGTGTCATCTCTGGTTACACTCAAGATAAATAACTTCCTCCTTTAATCTCTCTTTCTTAAAATTTTCCATCTCCATTTCTAAGCTGGTAACTATATTTAAGCTAAGACTGAGCCACAGACTAAGTATAATGACATCCTGTATTTATGTCTGTTGTTACAATTTAAAGGTGCTGACGTATTAAATTGAAAGAAAGTGAAATCATGTTAATCAAGTGTAATGATGTTAATTTAGTTGATTTATTCTAAATAAATGGTAGTGTCTTTGGCATACCAAACTAAGTTAACGTGTCCATTGTCACTCTATGGCTTCTGTTTTACTTATCCAACATAAAGATCACAGAAATATTGGGTAAACTGAAAAAGAAAAGAATACGTGAAATTACTATTCAATCTGAATAAGTAAATTAATTAAGGTAAAGAGGTCAGCTTAATACTGACCCCCCTCCCCTATATCCTTTACACACCTTTGATGGATTTTATCATTTTTTGATTGGATTATACCACTTTTGGCTGCTTTATGACACTTTTTGTGGAATAAATACCTTTATGTGGATTATACCATTTTTTGATTGGATTATATCACTTTTGGCTGCTTCATGACACTTCTTGTGGAGTAAATACCATTTTGTGGATTATACCATTTTTTATTCTAACTCAAAGATCCTCTCGCCTGTTGTATTCCAGTTTTTCTGTTGGATTACAACTCAATTCAATCACAACTCGAACACCTTTAACCCTACCAGTGGAGACACATTTAGGAAGCTGTAGAGTTATTTCATTCTTTGGATGCCAATCATGTAACCTGATGTAATCAACCTGTAGTAGAAGTGCTTAAATGCTGTTAATCCCCTACAATAATTAATTAAAATAACATAAAAGGTACAAATCTGGATTTTCATTGACTCAAATGATATTCAATGATGGAAAACTTGGTTCAAAGATAACAACCTTGTGGAGGTTTTAAATGGTTTATTAGCTTCAAGAGTATAAAACAACCCCCTGGGATCTTTTTTCTAGATCCTAAAACTAACCAGATTGGAAAACAATTGCAATCAAACAAGGAGGTAAGCTGTCGTTAATGCACATTTCCCCGTAGGGTACGATCTAACTCCATTCTGCTAAGTCAGGCTATTCACGGGGTGGAATGAGGGTGTGACATGCAGATCATTGACAGTATACAGTCTGGGTAAATTACCTCGTCTCAGCCTAAAATCCTAACTGTTTCGGGACATCTCGGGGTAATACTTGAGTGCTAGGATTAGTTAAGGACCCGTTAGTGGAGTAGGCTGGAGTAAAGATTTGTTACAAAGTCCTATGGCTACCTCACTCCCGAGGCAGAACTCAAGTTACTCATCATCATTGTGAATAAGAAGGTGTTATTTAAAGGTTCCTCATGACATAAAATGATCACGAGATGAACTTATTTTGTAAAGAAAGTATAAAAGCATGAAATAAAACAATAAGAATATAATATAAACATAAAAAATAAAACTGAATCATCAGAATCATTTTCTTAACATTCCCCGCTGTTGATCATTTAATGGAATGTGAATACATCTGCCTAGCACCATTTGTTTATACATTTTCAATGCAGACATCACCTTCCCTAAAGGCTCCCCCATCGCTCTGCGTACGGTCGTACACGTGTCCGTACGCGTGTACTGTACGGAGACCGTTCACTTGCACAGCTCAGCGTTCATTCTCGCGTTTTCGCTCCAAATTCTTGACGTAATTTGAGCAGCTGTAACGGAGAGCATTACCTATGAGACAAATTGAGGTAGTTGATTGGTCATTTGCTGACACGCCTACTGAATTGATTGACAGGTCGGGTAGAGAAAAAAAGACCAGAGCTGGCAGCTACAGTTGCAGCAGTGTTCTGTGTTTATATTAGGGGTGTAACGGTATGCTAAAATCACATTTCGGTTTGGTTCAATTACAAAGAGGGCTCGGTTCGGTTTATTTTTGGTACAAAAAAAAAGACAAAATAAAGACTTGTAAAATGTTTATTTTGAAAATACTGTATGCCAAAAATACGTTTGTATTGTATAGTAGTAATAAATAAAAGTGACCCATTTGGATGATATTTTAAGTAAACAACACTCTACAATAAATAAACTATATTAACAATAATAAAAATCTTAATAAATACAATAACAGTCAGAACCAGAACAATAAGCAGCAACAGACTGTTTATAATCTAACTAATCAAGTTTTTGTCCAGTAGCAGCAGTGTGGATGTATTTGTCCTCATTACTGTACTCACAACCTCTTCTTAGACCTGCTCCTCCAGGTAGGACAGGTCCCCGGAAAAGTTCAGAGTTCAGTTCAGTTATCATACACTTCTTAGCTGCAGGTGATCTCTTGTGGATGTCTGTCCCTGAAGAGGAAGAAGAGAGCAGCTACCTCTGTCCCAGACTGGAAATAAAACACAAAGAGGTAAAAAAACAAGTTATTAAGATTATGATTTTAAATAAAAAAGATTATTTAGATAATAACAATAAAAGAACAATACCTCTTCTTGAACGGTTGAATCTCTCACTCATCATCATCAGGGCTTTAATCAGCTCTAGGACTTGTTAACAATATCAGTTTTAGTTTCTTCATAAAGAGCTGAACTTTTTGACTTAAGTGTTGACGTGATGAATGTCTCATAGCGAGGATCAACTGTGCATAAACAACATTCAGACTTAGATTCAGAGATTTAAAAACTCATACAGTTTGTGTTATTGCTCTGGACCGATCTGAATTACCTGATAAAGGTTGTTTAAAATGCAGCTGCTGTTTCTTCATTCACGTTCGGATGACGTAGTTTCAAGCGCGTTCACGTTAGACATGTTGCTGCTGTAGATTCAGTCTTGTGAAACAAAGTCGACACATGTAAAAAAGCTAAGTCTGGTCCTCTGGACATTCAAAAAACAAAACAAAACAATCAAAAAAATTGTAGAAACGTTTCGTCTTTTATCTGAAAGACTTCCTCAGTCTGCGTTGCTGTATTCAGTCTAAAGCTGTGTTAAAGTCGACAGCTTTGGATGTGCGCTCGTCTTTTAACAAGGAATTTACTGATGAAGGAGCTCGTTAAAATCCAAAACTGGTTTAAACTTAACAAATTATCACTAAATATGGAAAAAAACGTACTATATGATATTTAGTAATAGAAATAAATCAACTGATATTCCATTTTTAATCGAGGACTCAGTGATTCACAGAGTAAATGAGGTAAAGTTTCTGGGTGTTGTTATTGATGATAATCTATCATGGAAACAACATATTAATTTGGTTAAAACAAAAATATCTAAATCAATTGCAGTATTTTATAGAGTTAGATATATACTAGCCTGGCACTCGCCCTCCTACGCAGCTCCGCTCAATTCTCATTTCCCTTCACTGCTCAGTCTGGGACTTCTCCCATCCACAAGGATTTCTCCGGTAGATTTTTGACCGGACCAATCAGAGAACAGAAGGAGCGGAGCTTTTGGCCCCTAACCCACGCCCCCACCTGTCCTGTCCCAGCGCGCAGCCAGCGAGCACCCGCATGTTCTTATTCAAAGCGATGCAGGACTGTTTTATATCTGACACAAATGTATTAATTTCCCCTTCTTAATCCCTTATCTGGAGTTTTCTGGAGTTTTTTTGTAAAAAGTCAAGTAATCGCTCCCTCCTCCCTCCTCCTCTCCCTCCGTTGAGTGAAATGAACGAGGAAGAGCCTCAGGTTGTCACGAGAGAATTAAACTTGGGTTTTACGTTGCTGCCCGAGTCCCTGCATATTTTCTGGCCTTATGGTGAGCTGGACCAGAGCTACATGGTTTTATTTTTATTTTTTAAGACGTTTTATTTCCATAAACACAGAATATCCAGTGGTAGCGAGACGACATGCAGCAGGGAGTGGAGCAGATCTCAAGTTCACGAGAGCAGAGGAAGCAGACCATATATGGCTCTGAGGGGGAGGGAGCAGAATGCTTTTCCTGTTCAAAAATGTTCTAAGATCCAATGGTCTTGTTCCTCAGCAGAGGCCACGCCTCCAGCAAGAATCGGTTTTCTATTAAGAGATCCCAGACCCTTGTCCGAAGCGAAGTGAAGGACAGAGTCTGGTTTTAACCAGGCTAGATATCTACTAAACGATGAAGCATTGTATCTGTTGTATAATTCAATGACTATGCCACATTTGATTTACTGTGTTAATATATGGGGAAAGCATGTAAAAGCAGCACAATGCCAATTTTTATTTTGTAGAAAAATATTGTAAGAATTATAACAAGAAAACATTACTGTCACCCATCTAGTGAATTATTTCAGCAGTTGAAATTGCTGAAATTCTATGATTTGGTGGATTATAACATTTTGTTACTTACGTATAGAGCTCATAACAATACACTACTGTTAAATATCCAAATGTATTTTGTGAAAAGATCAGGGTACTACAATCTTGTTAAAGATTCTATATTTTTTATGTTGGCTACCGGCTCCATTAATATTCCATGTGAAAAACCTTAAAGTGCCCATACTTGTGCTTGTGAGAATATAGATAAACCACACACATTATCACAAATATAAAAAATAATAAAACACCCAGGCAAAAACATAATTCTTGAGGGTTGACTATTTATCATTTAGAAACAATCTAAGTGTTGTTCTTGAAGATACATCATGGATGTATTCCTTTATGAGGTATTTGTATGGATGGACATGGGTGTATATCCAGGCAGGCTTTTAATACCTAGTACCGCAGTTCTTTGACATTCTTGTTATGTCTTAATTGTTTTTAATTCTTAACTGGCTGTTTTTTATTTATTGTTATTTTTTCTTGTTTGTTTTAATTCTGTATTGTTCAGCACTTTGTGCACCTTCTGGCTGCTGAAAAGGGCTCTATAAATAAAGATTGATTGTTTGATTGATATCCGCCTTTGTGCTTCTGTGCTAATAAATGATATTGAAAAGAAAGAGAAATAAAAAATAAAAATAATGGAAAAACAAACAAACAACCAACAACAACAACAAAAAACAATCACTGTGACATCGTTCACTTTCACCAGTGCAGACACCCGAGCTGTGCTTTACATTTTATTTACAAATGCCAGTTAATTGACCTCCAGTGTAACAAGCGTTAGACCAGGACTACTCAACTAAACTGCCCAGGGGGCCACAGTTACTAGAAGCCAAGCGCTTCAGGAGTCATATATATGTAGTTCTTATCATTAATAATAATAATAATAATAATAAACTTTATTTGTATAGCACCTTCCTACAATGCTTTGCATTGACCAAGGTGCTTAACAGGACAGAAAATATAAAAAACCGGTACAATAAATCAGTGAAAACAGAATAAAAGAAACAGCAATAAAAGGAGGCAATGGAAATAAAAAAGCTACATACTAAAATACCAAAAGTAATAAAAGTTACACACTGAAAGCTTTTTTGAACAAGTGGGTCTTCAGTCTGGTTTTGAACAGAGTCAGATCAGAGGTGGCACGCAGCTCAAGGGGGAGACTGTTCCAGGCTTTTGGGCCGGCAACAGAAAAGGACCGGTCTCCCCATTGTTTGTACCTCGAGCGAGGCATCTCCAGCAGGTGTTGACTGGCAGATCATTAAATAACTTTGTTTTATAATTAAAACTCTGATTTTGTTTTTTAAAAGTGTACCCATTGGTAATAATAATAATAATAATAATAATAATGAATGTAATTTATAACGCACTTTTCATTAACAAAAATCTCAAAGTTCTACAAAGTGCAACTAAAATCAAATATCAAATAAAACAAGTGATAATTAAAAACAATGATAATATCAACCGAGATCAAAGATAAAATCATGTGGAGGCAGAGTAGACTCGCTTAAAAATAAAGGTCTTTAAGCCTTTTTTAAAGTTAACTAGTGACTGTGGAGCTCTCAGGTAGTCAGGGAGGGAGTTCCATAGGCGGGGGGTAGCCACACCGAATGCCCGGTCTCCCATGGTCCTTAGTGGACCAACTTAGCTCACCAGTAGGCCTGACTTGGCCCGTGGGCCGCACATTGAATAGCCCTGCTCCAGACTAACCTGTTGTTCCTTTTAATAAAGCCACGGAGTGACGTCCCGTTCCCTGAACAGCTGACCGTTAACATAAAGTTTGTCCACAGCCACCGTAGCTCTGGCACCCTCAGACATGTATTTATAATGTAATGTACTTATCAACATATCTGAGTTTCATCCAGATAGCTTAAACTTTGTTAGCATGCTAACTAGCATGCTAGAGTAACACCTTATTTTCCTGCCAAAATTCTACAGGTGACTCAACTGACCTCAGTGAACAGGGTACTGGTGTGACAGAATGTTGTGGAAGAGATGTCATGCTCTAATGAAATATCTAATGAGCTGTAATTTTTAAACCTAATTCTTAATTCTACCTTGTTACCTTCTCTGCCTGCTTTAAACCCATGTATTTTCCATTTTAGTATAGATTTTTACAATAAAGATGTATTAAAATATTTTTATTATTTATTTATGCACAAGGTTCTTGATAAAGTTGCAAAACATCACACTGTGATCTTTGGAACTGCTTTTACAATAAACTACAGACTTGAAAACAGTTTGGTAAAATGTTGTCCTTAATTTTTTATGGTTTTTCTTTCATTAAATTTACAAACATAAAAGTATTACTTATTAAATATTCATTTTGTCTGCAAACACCTTGGGGTCCTCCTATAAGAGCTGAAGAGGTGGCTGTTGATGCCTATGTCTCCCTGGTAAAGCTGCTGCTGGAAGCAGAAGATGATGGATGGATGGATGGATGGATGGATGGCAAAGAAGACCAAATACAGCATGAGTGGTCAGTTCAGTTGAACACCTGCCTGTTTGCTTCAGATCAGCTGTTTAAATCTCTGCAGGTTCAAATAAAAGCTGCACCAGGTCTTTCAGCTGAATCTCACAGGGGTCACAGTTAGACGATTGATAAGTGAACACTGTCCTTTTTGAATTTTTGACAGTTTTGTCTGACTTCATCCTTCATCCTGTCAAGATTTAAATATTCTTGATAGAACTATAGTGAAGAAAAAAGTACAGTGATGAATTATTAAGCAATTATTTGTCTGATTTTACCTTGGAAACAAAAAAACATATTTTTTATTACAGGTGTGCAGATTCTAATAATCTTTTTCTTAGGATTCATTAGAGGTCAAATGCAAATGGAAAATTTTCTTAACTTCCAGTATGGATTAAAACAAACACTATACACGCTTAACATTGTAAAATATGTTTAGAAAATTTAATGTTCAATGACACCACTTAAGAAAAAAAATGTTTAATAGTAAAAGTAAGAAGTGAAAAATGGACAAAAATAAAAATACTGCATCCAACTAATGATTTTCTATCCGTTGTCTCACGGGCTTCATCTAGAAGAAGACACAAGTTGTTCAAATCTGGTTCAATTCTTCATGTTCATTCAGTGCAGAAATAAGACTTTTCTTTACTGGACTCTTCTCTTGACTGGAAAAGAAGAAAAAGGTGGTTAATCTAGTCTAGATACTGTTTTTAAATAAATGCATAAAACAAAGAACGTGATGTGGAACATGTATCTATTCTTACCAAGCACAGAAGCTGCTGCGTTGTGATGTTGTGACGAGCATCTGGGTTAGCTGGGCTTCCACAGAGATCTGTCAGCTGTAGACTCTGTTGATGGAACAAGGCAGAAGCCAGGAGGCTTGGAGGATTTAATGTGGAGTTTAGAGATGAACCGTCACGTGCTGAAATACGTTCTGGATAAAATACAGTGAGAAATGGAAGCGGAGGACAGTTGGCATTTATGCAAATTAACTTAGCTTCATAGCATCGATGTTGTCCTATTATGGCGTCAGCCTCTTTTGTTAGTTAAAAATACATTCAGAACCGATGAGATGGTGTAAAATATGTTTAAAGTTAGAAAACACTTACCATCTTCAATAAATGCTTCAACATTAGCAGTGGCTATGTCCAAAAGCTAGCTTCCCTCCCATTATTAGCTGGGCGATAATTTCTAATCATTTCATCCAGCTCGCTTTGGATCTTCTCGTCAGCCACAAAGCACAAAAACGCCTGCACCTCTGCATTTGACCACAGATTGGACATAATTTGTATTTTTTTCGAGCGAAAACAATACGAAAAAGTAGGCTATGCAGGCCGAAAACAAAATGGAGGATTCATTGTTTTGAAAATGCTCAACAGACTCCTCCCCACAGACTCCTCCCCCAACCAATCAGTGACCGACAGTGTTTCTGATGTGATGGCGCGGATCACTTGGACCCTCAAGAGAAACGGGTCCAGAATTGTCGAGTAACGCGGCTTGGAAGTCTGGTGGAAAATGCATACAACGCGGGTCTAGCACGAAATATCTGACCCGCGCCGAGCGAGTGGAAAAGGGGCATTAAACTACATTAACTGTTTGCTATCTTTCTTTCAGATAGAAAATATAAAAAAGACTGCATTTGCATGTAGTGAATGATTCACTGACTTTGCTGAGTTAAAACACTTATATAACAGTGTGTTGAGTACGACTGGT
>JBBPBX010001771.1:10064-22090 GCA_038048925.1 Garcialebias charrua | reverse complement strand
GCGATATTAAACTCCCGCGATATCTCTCGTTGAGAGGTAACGTTGTCTCGCGAGACGCTAATGCTAGCAGAGCCCCTAGCAAGTCAGCGTCACGGACAGCATGGCTTCGCCGGATGAAGTTGCTATAGAAGACGCCCCAACTACTGATGGAGGGTCCCGGTGCCGCAGACGCCTCTACATTGATGGAGGGTCCCGGCGCTGCCCCGAATGTAAAGACACGCGTGTAAACACCGGTGTGACCGGTGTTGCCAGATAAAGTCCCACCCACCCAAAGCAATCTCTACCCGCAAAAGTCAGAAGGAAAATCGCGGTGAACCGCCCAATCTGGCAACACTGGTGAGTGACGGCGTGAATATCTAATGTTTTAAACAAAGTTGAACGTTCTAAGGTCTAAGTCCGACCACGCTCATTCACTGATATTCATTCCCACAATAAATTAATTACTTCAATGTCATTACACTTTGTATCCAAGGAGCCACAGTCCTCATCATTCTTGTAAAACTCCCCAGCCTGTACACACTCCCACTCTCTGTCCACAGAATTATAATTCACGTAGATTGCATGGATGCATCCTGTGTCATCACTCCAAAACCACCAGAACTGAGTTGAACAAACTTCTAGAATTTCTCAACACCTGTGGCAAATAAGAGTTTATAATCTGTAGGACAAAACTTATGTTCTTGCAAATTGTTTTTTTCCTGAGGAATTACATAAGTTTTTATGACATTCTGTGTATGTATATATATATCACAGTAAAACCACTTAAAATATTATTTTGAATTAAACTTCTTGATGACATCATGAGTTTTTGTTTGTTAGATTATTTTAATAAGTGGACAGTATTGAAGTGACTTTTCTGATTATATGTCAAGAAATAAACTAATATAACAGACATTTTCTATTTCTGAATTCCTGGATATGTTGGTGTAGCGGAGTGCATTTTCTAGTTGAAACTGAACACATCGTGATGCTGTAACAAGCTGTGAAGAAGAGAAAGATTTTTAAAAATCTGAATCGTGGACAGCTTGACTGCAGGATCCAAACAGTTCCTAACACAGCTTAGCTCCACACTTCACTTTAGACTGCAGTAAATAAATACATACCTGTGTAACCCTGATGTTTGGTTTGATACCAGTGAACTGATGAATCGCTCACCCAGGAACTCTTCTCAGCTTCACAACATTTATTAACATGAACTTCATCTGTAACAGAAAAAAAAACATGTGGTTGGTGGTGGTCTGACATGTAGCTCCTGCCCCAACTCTGAGAACATCAGGCAGTAAAAAATGCCGTCAAGCCAGTCTCCACTTCCAAAATGATGGTTTTGTTGTGCACACAAACACTATGAATTATGGTAACCTTTGCGAGTTTTCAAAATAAAAGCTGTTAATGACGTCATACTTGCTGTTGTTACAAAATTATTTGTGGATGATTTATTTATATTATTATTTATTATATGAGAACTGTTACCATCAGAGAAAAGGTACAGATCAATCAAGACAAGAACAAACAGATTTAGGGGGCCAAGATGGTGTAGAGGCAGGGGAACCGACTTGGGACCCGAAGGACCCAGGTTCGAACCCCCAGTCACGGCATACCTTGTGGTGTCTATGGGCGGCACACCTTATCCCCAATTGCCCCCCGGGCGCTTTCAATAGCTGCCCACTGCCCCACCTGGTGGTGGTTGGGTTAAATGCAGAGACTAATTTCGTCTTGTATGGAAACATACACAGATGACAAATGTGACATTATTATTATTATTATTAAATATAGTTTTTATCTGTCCACCGTTACTGAACTTAACAAAATCTGTAATAAAAACTGAATAAGGGACAACTGGTGTAATATCAATCTGTTTGTGTTGCACATTTAGTGTTTCAAACCTGTTATTAACTTTAATACAGTTAATTTTTTTTATTGTTTTATATTTTACTGTTTTTACTTTTGTTCTGGGAAGCAAACCCAGATTTCACTGTATTCATGTGCAATGATAATAAAGGTCTCTTCTATTCTATTTTGCAGCAGGTTTTGAATTGTCTTCTGCTGAACTTGATCCACCACAAAGACTGTGTGGTTCACAGAGTTTCTGCACAAATCAAAACATGAAACTTTAAATTAAAATGTTCTCAGAGAACAATAAGTATAATTTTTATACACACTAACCAGAAACCTCCAGTGATTTTGGTCGACATGGACAAATAACACAAAGCTCTTGTAATTCTCAAAATTTACCAGTAAAAATAAACACCTGATGTTAAAATGCTATGAATGTAATTTCTGAAATTAATGTACAATTTTAACTGTTATTTTTCCAAATGGTTATTGTCACTTAAAAATATTAAAACATATAAATTATTTTAAATTAAACATTCCTGTTTTTACTTGAACTATGTTGCATCTCAATGAGACAAACTTTCTGCACAGTAATGATGTGATTTGTGGTAAAGTCGTACTTACCCTCACTGTTTCTACAACATCCTGAAGAACGAGCAACAAACACAGCAACTTAGGGAAAATTACATGAAAAATGTCCAACTTTAGAGGGGCTTTATTTTGAAATCCCACATGAGATATTGGTGACATTTGGTGAAAATCTGGAGATGTTCTACAGTCAGCCTGAAGTGAGACTGGAGTTTTGTTTTAATATTAATGGAAACTTCAGGGAAAACAATTTAACATTCTCACATAATGAATAGGGGTGTAACGATACACAAAACTCACGAGACGAGACAAATCACAGATCTCGCGAGAACGAGACGAGATTTTAATATTAGTTCAAGAAAACTTCAAAGATCGGTTTTATGCCGCAAAAAGGCTTTTATTCTGTTTTAACATGTATTACAAACCCAACTGATGTCTTCATTTTACTGATTGAATCTCCTTATGCCACGTCCTGACCAAACGCGTTTTCAACTGCAGGAGCGTCCAGTTTACATGCAAAGTCAATGGGGACGCACCTCCAGCCACGTCTTGGCATCAGGCGTCACGTCACGTGCGTGTTGAGCGTGCTGGAAAAGCGTTTTCCGTGCACGTGAACCCGCTTCAGCCTCCAAGCACGCGTTGATCATTGCTGAACGTTTTCGCCGTTCAAACGTTCAAACGCCGTTCAACTCTCCCTGATTGGTTGACCGGTAAGTTTTTTTATTTATATTTAACTTAGCAACACAAAAAGTTCTCTACTCTTTGGATATGGGGGCGACATTTAAACTTTTAGTGGAAACAGCTGAGCAGGAATGTTGGTCCCATTACAGCTTCCAGTGCTAACATGTGTTTTATGTACAGAGTTTGTACCAACAGGAGACACACATCAGCTTTTATTTTGAAAGAACCTTGCAAGTGTGACTATCTAATTCATGGTGTTAGCGCGTGCACAACCAAACCGCGTGAACGCTGACTTTTAGAAGTGGAGGCTGCTGGACCAAAGTATAATATTGAACAATTTTACTAGAAATTACAACCATACCTGTTAGAGAACAAACATGTGGTTGGTGGAGGTCTGACGTGAAGCTCCTGCTCCTACACAGAAAAACACACACACAGTCACGAGACTAGATTACCCAAGCACGCGACAACGAGACGTAGCTGCTAACAGCTACACATGCTAACAGCTACACATGCTAACAGCTACACATGCTAACAGCTACAGATGTTCACAGCTACAGATGTTAACAGCTACAGATGCTAACAGCTACAGATGTTAACAGCTACAGATGCTAACAGCTACACATGCTAGCAGCTACACACGCTAACAGCTACACATGCTAACAGCTACACATGCTAATAATAATAATAATAATAATGAATTTGATTTATACCGCACTTTTCATTAATAAAAATCTCAAAGTGCTACAACAAATAAAACAAGTGATAAAATCAAATAAAATCAGTAATAATATCACCTAAGATTAAAGACAGAATCATGTGGAGGCAGAATAGGCCTGCTTAAAAAATAAATAAATAAATGAATAAAACAAGTGATAAAATCAAATAAAATCAATAATAATATCAACCAAGATCAAAGATAAAATAATGTGGAGGCAGAATAGGCTTGTTTAAAAAGAAAAGTCTTTAAGCCGTTTTTGAAGTCAACCAGTGACTGAGGAGCTCTCAGGTTGTCAGGGAGGGAGTTCCATATGCAAGGGGCAGCCACACAGAATGCCCGGTCTCCCATGGTCCTTAATTTGGTTTGTGGAATGTGAAGGAGATTACTGTTCTGTGATCGTAGAGACCGGGTGGATGAATATGGTGCAAGAATGTCCTTTATTCATTCATTCAACCTTTATTTAGTCAGGTAAATCTTATTGAACCTCATGGGCTCATTTACAAAAGCGACCTGCTAAAACTAAAGAACGATGAACAGCAATGGTAGAATTTCCTTAAACAATAAACAAACAATAAATAGAAAACAAAAAAGAAAAAAACAAAAGAAAGAAATACATTTTTATTTTTTTTATTTTAAACAAAGTATCAAAAAAGGAGCAAAACATTATAAGGTAGACGTATAAAATCAAAGACGGGAACATGTCTGCATTGGTTTTTGCCAGGATTCCAACAGATTCAGAAAACCATTTAGAGAAGTCAAGGTCGAGAGCTTCAGATCTTTTTGTAAGATATTCCATGAAGCAGGAGCAGAGTAGGAGAAGGCCCTTTGTTCGATTCGCCATCTTAGGGCAGGTTAGGTCGGACAAAGAATGGTTCAGGATTCAGCATTTAGTTTAGGAGGTTTATTTCTCGCAGGAAAGTCATCAGATACATACAGACTTCCATCCACTCCAATCCACACAGCTGCGTTAGTACCACTCCTTAAATAGTCCCTCACTGATGACGTACGTGAGAGCGCATAATACCTCACGTGACTAATCTCAACACCCTTTTTCCAAGTTCAGTCCTCACTGAGGGAAAAAGGGCCTTCTCCTACTCTGCTCCTGCTTCATGGAATATCTTAGATAGTCAGGAGAAGTTCCGTGTAAGCATTGATGGGTAATGAGAGCAGTTTTGTACTGAATTCTGTAGGTGACAGGAAGCCAATGGAGGTTATGGAGAATGGGCGTAATATGTTCAAATTTACGAGCTCTCAACAAAATACCTGCTATACTGTTTTGAATATATTGAAGCTTCTGAAGGTATTTGCCAGGGATTCCAATAAACAGGGAGTTGCAGTAGCTGTTAACATCGGTTAACAACTGCATCGGTTCTGGTGGGGGTCGGAGCTGGGCCTTGAGCCACTGGAGCTGAGTGCGGTGCTGGCTGGACTGCGTCTGATCTAGTGAGCGGACCTCTTCGGATGGTGGATCTGATTGCTGCAGGCTGCTGAAACCGTGAGTTCTGATCTAATAACTCCTGATCTGGGTGCTGCACTGCTGGGCCACACCAATCATCTTTAGGCCTGTGAGCCTGGTGGAATGGCCACGTGGTTCAGTGAATAAACCAAAGACCTGCTACCACTAGATCACAAACTCTGTAAGTATGACGAGAGGTAAAGGACCAAAGTCACCAGTCTCTGTAAATATGAAAAATAGAGGACAAAAGTCACCAGACTCGGAGGGAAACAACTCAGATATGCAAGACTTTAGAGAATCACTCAACTTTATGAGTGGACAAATAGAAAGTTTAACAGCAAAGATGGATTCCCAGGCCGGTCTGGTTAAAGAAATAAGAGAACTGAAAGAACTGGTAACTAACAAAGACAAGAGAATTGCTGATTTAGAACAAAAAATAGAGGATTTAGAACAATTTACAAAGCAAGACAACGTGGTCATCTCAGGACTTGATGTTAGCATGTGTCGGACACATCAAAGAGCTCCTAATAACAATGATCCAAATGAGTATGAATCTCAGGAAGAACAAGAGACTCTGGATGAACTTGTAGTTAATTTCTTACAGGACATGAACATGGACATAAACTATGAGGACATTTCATTCTGTCACACCCTGCCCAGTAATTCACCAAGATTCAAACCGTCAGTGGTCGTTAAGTTCATTAGCAGGAATACTAAAAACTATGTTATGCAAAATAGAAGAAATCTGAAGGGATCAGACGTTTACATAAATGAACATCTTACCAAGAAAAATGGAAAAATTGCAAAAGAAGCAAGGTGGTTAAAAAACAAAGAAAAAAAATAGCATCAACATGGACTAGAAATGGATACGTCTTTATCAAAGCAAAGGAAGGGTCTCAGCCTAAAATGATAAAAGAGCTGACGGATCTGGATGAATTCAAGAGATGAAAAATTACAAATCAATGAAACAACTCACAATCAAAATGGATAAAATATACAGTGAAATGAACAAATACATTAGAACATGACAACATACGAAGACTCAGAACCTAAAATATATAATGTTGAAAATGTGATTGATGCAAATTTTTTTCCTGTAATAAATGATAGCGAATATTATAATGAAGACCAGTTTAATGACATCAATATATCAAATGGAGTTCTCTCCATTATTCACTTTAATAGCAGAAGTATAAATGCAAACATATCCAAAATAACAGATTACTTAAAACAATTAAATAGAACTTTTACGATAATAGCGCTGTCAGAGACATGGCTTAATGATGATAACACAAGTAATATTCACATCGAGGGGTATGAATTATATCATATGAACAGAAATAATAAAAGAGGTGGTGGTGTCGCACTATTTGTCAATAATGAAATAAAATGTAAATTAAATAATGAAATGTCAATAATAGTTGATAATATTATGGAAATGATAACAATAGAAA
Source organism: Garcialebias charrua (assembly GCA_038048925.1). Lineage (NCBI taxonomy): Eukaryota > Metazoa > Chordata > Actinopteri > Cyprinodontiformes > Rivulidae > Garcialebias > Garcialebias charrua. Next base: position 15,357 of record JBBPBX010001771.1, on the reverse strand, counting down.
TTATAAACAAAAACGATAAAAACATAATAATAAGTTGTGTATATAGATCACCAGGAGCAAATATAGAAATATTCACTGATAAAATCTTGGAACTAATGGAGAAGAGTTTTAATAAAAATATTTTTTTGTGTGGAGACTTTAACATTGATATGGGAAATAAAACAGATTCAAATAACATAAGCACATTTATAAACTCAATGTACAGTTTAAATATGTATCCATTGATATCAAAGCCAACAAGAATTACAACTCATAGTGCCACAATAATTGATAATATTTTCACAAATATAACAAATGGGGATGTGATTGGTGGTATCTTAACGACCGACTTAAGTGATCATTTGCCAGTTTTCACAATCTTTAAAAATGATCAAAATATCACAAAAGCAGTCACAACGAAGAAAAAGATCATAAACACATCAAAAAAAGTTTTGGAAAAATTGAAAGAGGATCTGGATAAACAAGACTGGAATGATGTGTATGTTGATGATGCGAACAGGGCATATGATGAGTTTATGAATATCTTGGAAACCCTGTATGAAAAGAATTGTGTGCAAACAAATTACACAAAGAGAAATACGAATGATCAACCATGGATGACAAAAGGGTTAAGAAATGCATGTAAAAAAAAGAATTATTTGTATTCATGTTTCTTGAAATTGCGAAGTCAGAGCGCAGAAGAAAAATATAAAAAGTATAAAAATAAATTAGTAGGGATTATAAGGAAACATAAGAAAGAATATTATAGTAAATTATTAGATAAAACTAATGGTGATATGAAAGCAACATGGCGAGTAATGAATGGTGTACTGAAGAATCATAAAGCAAAAACTGGTATTTCAAAATATTTTGTAAAAGACAACGATGAAGTTCATGATGAAAATGAAATTGTAAATGGATTTAATCAATATTTCGTGAATGTTGGATCAAGCCTTGCAGCTAAGATACCAAAAGTAGATAAAAATATGATCCACTCAATTACAGGTTGTGCAAATAGTATTTTCCTAAATGGAACTAACAAAGAGGAAATAATGAATGTAGTAAAACATCTTACAGACAAGAGATCGAAAGACTGGGTGGACATGGATATGATGTTTGTAAAGGACATAATGAGCCATGTTATTGAGCCGTTCACATACATATGTAACTTATCATTTTCAACAGGAATTTTTCCAGATAATATGAAAGTAGCTAAGGTCGTTCCTCTTTTTAAAAATGGTGATAAATGTGTATTCAACAATTATAGACCTATATCCTTGTTACCACAGTTTTCAAAAATTCTTGAAAAACTATTTGTAAACAGACTAGACCAATTTATAGATAAACAAAATATTCTAAGCAACAGTCAGTATGGGTTTAGATCAAAAAACTCTACATCAATGGCTCTCATGGAATTAATGGAACAAATAACTACTGCTGTCGATCAAAAACAACATTGTATCAGTATCTTTGTTGATTTAAAAAAAGCATTCGATACTATTGATCACACCATTCTCCTTGAAAAACTGAACAAATATGGTATTAGAGGACCAGCATTACAGTGGGTATCTAGCTACTTAAAAAATAGGAAACAATTTGTACAAATAAATGATGTAAGATCTGACCTCTGTAATATCACATGTGGAGTTCCCCAAGGCTCTGTACTTGGACCAAAGCTTTTTATTTTATATGTGAATGACTTGGTAAATGTGTCAGGACTCCTTAAATGTGTACTTTTCGCTGATGATACCACTTTTTTCTGTTCAGGTGAAGATATAGAACAAATGTTAGAATTGATAAAGACAGAATTTGTCAAGATACAAACTTGGTTTAAAATAAATAAATTATCATTAAATCTAGAGAAAACTAATTACATGATATTCGGTAATAAAAAGAAAACTGTTGATGTTCCACTCAAAATTGAGGATGTTGAGATTTGTAGAGTGAATGAGGTGAAGTTTTTGGGTGTAAGAATAAAAATAGCTAAATCGATAGCAGTACTGTACAAAGTCAGAGACCTATTGAATGATAAAGCTCTGTATTTGTTGTATAACACAATCATTGTTCCACACTTAATCTATTGTATTGATGTTTGGGGGAAAGCGTGTAAAACAATCACAAAGCCTATTTTTGTATTACAGAAAAGAGCTGTAAGAATTATCACTAGAAAGCATTACCGTCATCCATCAAGTACATTATTTTATCAACTAAAATTATTGAAGTTCCATGATTTGGTAGACTATAATATTTTATCAGTTATGTATAGAGCTCAAAATAATGCATTACCTTTAAATATCCAAATGCACTTTGTTAAAAGACAAAGTTGTTATAATCTTAAGGGAACAGAGTTGTTTGTAAAACCACAATTCAGAACCAGTTTGAAGGGACGTTCTACCTCAATTCAGGGAATTAGATTATGGAATGGCTTGGAGAATGTAGTTAAAAATGCCAAGTCAATGTTTACATTTAAAAAAATGATCAAAACAAATGTGTTAAAAAAATATATGTGAAATAACGTAATGTGTATTGTATTAGTTAGAAAATTAGAAAGTGTTAGTCATTTTGTACTGTTGGTTGAAGAATATTATTGTTTAACCTGATTGTTGGAAAAAGTTGGTTGAAGATTATTATTGTTTGGTTGGTCCACTTAAGTTGTTTACTTGGTGGGGTAGCTTCAGTTTGCTTTGGACTGCTCTGACTGACGAAGCCCTCTGGAGTGAGGGTGAAACGTTTCTACTAAAAAGAAATTGTCCAGATGAACTGATTGAGAATGAGCGGATTTGATACCTGGACTATTGAGAATGAACTTTCTGGTCTTGAACCACTTTGGACATGTCTGCCTGCCTGGGAGGAGTCGACGAGGGACAAGCCCCCAGAAACCATCTTGGCTACAGCAAACTGGTTGGTCCACTTAAGTTGTTTACTTGGTGGGGTAGCTTCAGTTTGCTTTGGACTGCTCTGACTGACGAAGCCCTCTGGAGTGAGGGTGAAACGTTTCTACTAAAAAGAAATTGTCCAGATGAACTGATTGAGAATGAGCGGATTTGATACCTGGACTATTGAGAATGAACTTTCTGGTCTTGAACCACTTTGGACATGTCTGCCTGCCTGGGAGGAGTCGACGAGGGACAAGCCCCCAGAAACCATCTTGGCTACAGCAAACTGGTTGGTCCACTTAAGTTGTTTACTTGGTGGGGTAGCTTCAGTTTGCTTTGGACTGCTCTGACTGACGAAGCCCTCTGGAGTGAGGGTGAAACGTTTCTACTAAAAAGAAATTGTCCAGATGAACTGATTGAGAATGAGCGGATTTGATACCTGGACTATTGAGAATGAACTTTCTGGTCTTGAACCACTTTGGACATGTCTGCCTGCCTGGGAGGAGTCGACGAGGGACAAGCCCCCAGAAACCATCTTGGCTACAGCAAACTGGTTGGTCCACTTAAGTTGTTTACTTGGTGGGGTAGCTTCAGTTTGCTTTGGACTGCTCTGACTGACGAAGCCCTCTGGAGTGAGGGTGAAACGTTTCTACTAAAAAGAAATTGTCCAGATGAACTGATTGAGAATGAGCGGATTTGATACCTGGACTATTGAGAATGAACTTTCTGGTCTTGAACCACTTTGGACATGTCTGCCTGCCTGGGAGGAGTCGACGAGGGACAAGCCCCCAGAAACCATCTTGGCTACAGCAAACTGGTTGGTCCACTTAAGTTGTTTACTTGGTGGGGTAGCTTCAGTTTGCTTTGGACTGCTCTGACTGACGAAGCCCTCTGGAGTGAGGGTGAAACGTTTCTACTAAAAAGAAATTGTCCAGATGAACTGATTGAGAATGAGCGGATTTGATACCTGGACTATTGAGAATGAACTTTCTGGTCTTGAACCACTTTGGACATGTCTGCCTGCCTGGGAGGAGTCGACGAGGGACAAGCCCCCAGAAACCATCTTGGCTACAGCAAACTGGTTGGTCCACTTAAGTTGTTTACTTGGTGGGGTAGCTTCAGTTTGCTTTGGACTGCTCTGACTGACGAAGCCCTCTGGAGTGAGGGTGAAACGTTTCTACTAAAAAGAAATTGTCCAGATGAACTGATTGAGAATGAGCGGATTTGATACCTGGACTATTGAGAATGAAGTTTCTGTTTTTTTATTGTTTACATGGTTCGACTACTGTTGTTTAATCTGATTGTTGGAGATAAGGAGCAGATATAATAAGATTTATTCTTCTTTCTGCTACCTTTCATTTTTTTACATTTTTGTACACTATCATTATGAGATTGTCTTGTATTGCTTCTTTTGTAAAAAAAATGAACAAATTTAATAAACATAATAAACATAAACATGCTAACAGCTACACATGCTAACAGCTACACATGTAGCTACAGATGCTAAAAGCTACAGCTGCTAACATCTACAAATGCTAACAGCTATAGCTACTAACAGTTGCAAATGCTAACAACTACAAATGCTAACAGCTATAGTCATAGACATTATATACAGTAGACCAAGCATAGCCTGCTCAAACGCAGGATTTAGGGCAGCCATCTTGGCGCTGTCACCCTTGTACTTTGCTGCATACAAACTAACAGAAAATGCCTCACCACTTCTTTGAAATAAGATCAATAATAGTGAGTGTAACATTTTTTCTGAATGCTCAGCTTAAGAAGGCAACAAGAATCCTTAGTTTCAACTGTTGCCTTTTTATTTTTGCTTTGTTATAACAGTTATGTGCAGTTCAGTCAGTACAAAATAACTTCAATAAACTCACTAAATCACAGTATATGAATAAAATAACATGGACCTCATTCAGACAATGTTTTTGTGTACACACTCCCAGATATCACGTTTTTGTTTTAAAGGTTTCCAAAAGATAAATATATGTATATATATATATATATATGTATGTATATATGTATATATATGTATATATATATGTATATATGTGTACTGTATATATGTATATATATGTATATATGTGTAAGTATATGTGTATATATATGTATATATATAAGTGTATATATATGTATATATATATATATTATATACTATATATATACTGTAAATATATACTATATATATATATTTATATATATACTGTATATATATCTATTAGATATGCCTATAGATATAGATTTATATATAGATATGTGTATATGTATATATATACTGTATATAGATATGTGTATGTATATAGATATAGATGTGTGTATGTATATGTATGTATATATAGATATGTGTATGTATATATACACTGAATATATATACTGTATATATATCTGTATATATACTGTATATATATGCTGTATATATATATATATATATA